>JAQFVV010007791.1:0-58632 GCA_028023455.1 Epiperipatus broadwayi
CTAATATACCCTATATTACATTTACCAAATTATAAATAAAATTAAAAAATGGCTAGATAAATTTAAGTCACAGTAAAATATTTATATTTTTCTTTAAAGATTAAAAAATATATTTTATATTATTACTATTCAGGAGAGTAATTAAATTATAGGTACTTAATTACTATTCTGTAATACTGAAAAGCAATTGACTAGTTACATTTTTTTTTGAGTTAATTAGCGATTTGGAAAAATCACAACAAATCAGCATCACCAAAAAAAAAAACAACCTATAATTAACGAACAGAAAAGATTAGGATTTAAATAGACAATGACTTCTTCGTATTATATAACTTAACAATAAAGAATTTTCTTTCCAAGACCAGAAACTAAATGACAGTCAAGAATATATCAAAAGTTTTTACTACCTTTTTGCCAAAAAAAAAAAGATCAAGGTGCTTCACATTAAAACCGAGATCACAAACACCTAGTGTCAAATTATATAGCTATAAAACTTGAGTGTTTGAATTTATAAGTCTTTTTTTTAAATAACAAGAAAAAAATAAAGAATGGCTAATTAATGGAGTATAAAGCCAACGTCTCCTACTAGAAGGCCAATTAGCAAAGAAATATTCATAGGGATCTGATACCATTATACAGTGATTTTATTTTATATTATTGATTCTGGAAATGAAAAAGTAGATCCAGAAATCATACATTTAATGGAAAAAAGAAATGACTTATCAATTTTTTACTCTAAATTAGCATTGACAAACACTAAAATTAAGATCACAAAATCAGTTATTTTACTCATTTCTGTTTGAACTTCTATATATTATTACATTTTTAAAAAGGATAAAACAATGTATTTAAAAAGTAATGTGTCATCTCTATGCCGAATACAATAACTTTTTGTACGATTGATCTGAATAGCAATATTTGATAATATGCCATTTAATAATAGAAAAATTAGCCAATGTTAAGATTCTATCAAAAAAAGTAATCATATGGTAAGGTACTTGGAAAGTCTGGTGGCATTTGAGCACTAGTTGACTAAACTGAATTATAAATTTGTATTTTTCCAGAAGCAATCCAAAAACCTTTGGCTTTTTAGTTTCCTGCTCACGCCAATCAGTTAAATAGTATAGAGCACATTTTCAATTTTAAATCAAATTTATTTTGTAAATTTACCTATAAAAAAACTTCAAATCAATAAATATTCATATTAGATAAAAATAATTACAAAAAAAAAAACTTACAATTTTTCGTCCTTCGACCTATGAATCAATCCATCCTGTTTGGCTAAATAAATATCCACATCATCTTCAATTACAAGAACACTTCCAGCAAGATTAGTTTCTGATTCTCGTCGGTCATCTTTATTTCGAAAGCCAACAGATGAATTTAATATCAGATACAACATATCTCCATGCCTAAAATACAGAAAAATGATTCCATGTATATATATATATGCATTGCTAAAGAAATATCTTAGTTCAATTACAAACTTTTTACATTCACTTCTATAAAATTAGCAATCATTTTGTCACAATGAAGACCCCCACACTGGAAAATGATAAGATAATACCCTTATTTTATGGATTAAACAAGTGAATAGAAATTATAAGATAACTAGAAACTGATGATTTCTGAAATGGACACCAACTGTAGGTTGTGTTATAAATTTGGCTTTAGAAATAATTATATCTGTAGCAAATAAATTTATGCATTGAATAGTATACATGTAAAATAAGAATAAAAAAAAATATTTAGATGTCTGTAAAACAAGTTTTTATTTTAAAAAGATAATTTTATTAATAAACAATGCATAAATGACTATAGGATCAGGTCAAGTATGTTCAGGCAATAAAGTGAAGACTAGAACATAATTAATTTCATCCAACTGACCAAATTGATCTATTAACTTTTAATTCCTGAGTTTGCCATTTAGAGACAATAAAGATATTTATATGTATAGATTTGAAGGCTATATTTTTAAATCACATTTTCACAATCGACTTTTAAGTCATTATCACAATGAATTGGGGTAATTATAACGTAGTCGCCATGCCCGACTACGTTATAATGACCTGAATTGGTTCCAGAAATATATAGAAGCCAAATTCTCACAGAGAAATTGTGTAAATAAAATCTATAAAAATTGTCAGTGGCAGATATACTCATGATATAAAATTTTTTCAAGAAGCTAATAACAACTGCATCAATAAATAGTTCTCTTTAATTATTAATTAATTATAGAATATAAACATAAATAACAGGTACCAAGTTCATTAAAAATATTTTAAAAAAATAAAAACACTGCAATACAAATAACTGCTAAAAAAAAACAACAACCTGTAATTCATGACGAGTTCCTAAATACTAATGGAAAATTCTCACATCAATATAAAAATAAACTCACAGTTGAATATTTAGTTCAAATACAATATCAAACAAAAAAAACATTGGACCAAATATTGAAACACTTTAAAATGCAAAGAGCAAAAATTCTTTTTACACTGGGGATAGGCGGAGATATTATTGTTTTTTGTAACCTGCACAAAATCAAGTGCTTAAACGTTCATTTCGTCAGTAAAAAAAACATGAACTCAAATTGGTTATTTTGCTTAAGAGATACTATTGCCATTCATAATTTCTATTTTCTTCCTCAAAGAGTCAAACATTTGTTAAACCAATAATTTGAATATATATATATATTTATTATTTATCCATTCTTTATCATAGTAATGTATCTGGATTGATTAACTCCATGAACTAGTTAATAACACTAGTGTTACATATTTCGTAAGTCGCAAAACTATTTACATATTCATTAAAACCATTACAATAATTATTATTTCTATGAAAATTTCTAAAAGATTCACTGCAAAGTTGTTTAGCATTTCTTGTTGCTGCATAATATGGAAACATAATCTTGGAATTATTTCAAGATTATAACTTTTTTACTATGTTTAAGTTCACGAAACATGTTTTTTAGCAACAGATCTTGATCAATTCATGTTTTTTCAAACAATTTTATTTATTCATCTGTAGAAATCTAAAAATTGTGTATTTATTTTGACAAAAAAGTTATTATATTTGAATATTTAAATAAATAAAAACATTCTACAATACTTTTGTGCTTCCATTCTAAAGTAGCAAAAGTAAATGATTCCAATTTTTACTAAAAATGAAAAATGTCGAATATTGCTGAGAAGCATTCATGAACAAATTACAGAAACTTCATTATTTTTTTGTTTCTAAACTAACTATAATGAATCTGGAATCTTCTCTCTATTGTGATGTCATGAAATCAATCTTGTCTGTAGAAATGACAATCTATCACTGGTAGTATAGATGTATGATATATATATATGAAAAACAAAAAAGCAAGTTAAACTTACCAACGCTTGTATTTATGATCAACAGATGGCGTTTTACCAAAAACACCGTCAAAGCGTGTTTGTTTACATAAACGTCAGAGTAAGCATTCACTACCTCTTTCGTTAGTTCCACCTTCAGATCATGATTTCAAGCTGATTTTGCTATCATCAGTGAAGGACAGGAAATAAGAAACTAGATCTAATCACTAAACTCTGAGCGTTTAAATTCAGCTTGCAAGTGTGAATTTTTTAGACATGTAATGTCTTCAAAATCAGCATAGCAAGCCAGATAGCTATATGGGTCTGATATCAGTTCAATATCTCCACATAGTAGAAGCCTCTGCAATATATATCATTGCAAGAAAAACTTCAAAGGTGCATTTATGAAAAACAAAAAAGCAAGTTAAATTTGCCAACCGTCATAAATACAAGCGTTGGCAAGTTTAACTTGCTTTTTTGTTTTTCATAAATGTACCTTTGAAGTTTTTCTTGCAATGATATATATTGCAGAGGCTTCTACTATGTGGAGATACTGAACTGATATCAGACCCATATACCTATCTAGCTTGCTATGCTGACTTTGAAGACATTATGTGTTTAAAAAATTCACACTTGCAAGCTGAATAGAAATTGTTTCATAAACGCTAAGAGTTTAGTGTTTAGATCTAGTTTCTTATTTCCTATCCTTCACTGATGATAGCAAAATCAGCTTGAAATCATGATCTGAAGGTGGAACTAACGAAAGAGGTAGTGAATGCTTACTCTGACGTTGATGTAAACAAACACGCTTTGACGGTGTTTTTGGTAAAACGCTATCTGTTGATCATAAATACAAGCGTTGGCAAGTTTAACTTGCTTTTTTGTTTTTCATAAATGTACCTTTGAAGTTTTTCTTGCAATGATATATATTGCAGAGGTTTCTACTATGTGGAGATACTGAACTGATATCAGACCCATATAGCTATCTGGCTTGCTATGCTGATTTTGAAGACATTACGTGCCTAAAAAATTCACGCTTGCAAGCTGAATAGAAATTGTTTCATAAACGCTCAGAGTTTAGTGTTTAGATCTAGTTTCTTATTTCCTGTCCTTCACTGATGATAGCAAAATCAGCTTGAAATCATGATCTGAAGGTGGAACTAACGAAAGAGGTAGTGAATGCTTACTCTGAAGTTTATGTAAACAAACACGCTTTGACGGTGTTTTTGGTAAAACGCCATCTGTTGATCATATATATATAATGTGCTTAGACTTAATGTGCAAAGATACAATAGAGCTTGTTATTATCTACATGGTATTTCTAAAAGTAAAACTTGGCAAAGTGGGGTTTATATGGATGTTAATACTTTTGACATTTTAGATGAGAGACATATTAGGCACTCCAGACTTGAAATAGTATTTGTAGGTGAAATATCTAAATAATTATCTCCCCCCCCCCTCATTCAAATGAATATTCATCAGAAGATATATGATAACAATAACAACAATAATAAATCATATGACATAACTCAATTTTTTCTTTGATATTCAATCTTCTCATAGTAAATATCATACTCCACATCCACTTTATTTTTGGAATAATCTATTCCATAGTCTTTCATTTATTCCATTAAATCCATATGCTTAATAACTGCTTATAACATTACTAGATTACATTAAATACTATAATAATACAAACTCTGCTTTTAATAAAAACAAACTTTATTTGCAATATTGTTTTCTTGGTGTATTTTTATATTGGACGATTTCCATTATCTACTATGCGTATTGAATGTTTTTAGAAAAATTTAACTTTATTTAAATATTCCAAATAGTAATAGCACATCAAACAGGTTAGTATATGCACAATGTTTCGAGAGATATTATTCTCCCCTCTTCTTCAGGTATTGCTAGCCTAACCAGTGACAGTACTAGCGTGGGATTCGAACCTGGACTCTTAGATTCTTGAGTATTGAATTTTAAGTTAACGCTCTAACCAACTGAGCCATTTTGCCAAAAGCAACAGTCTGTAGAAATTTGATATACTTATCTAAGAGGTTCCTCCTGATTTCTCCGCTTTTTCCTAACGAGCAAAGTTGATTAATAGTTTCTATACATTATGTATAGTCACACTAGGTTGGCTAATAGGATTTTTTGCCATTATCATGTGAGCAGCTTCTTTAAATTTTCTTCTTTGTACCTTTTCTTCTCTATCCAATAATATGTTTAAATTTAACTGCCATTACTAAACTTCCAATACCAATTCTATAGAAACTGACTCAATTGCAGAAAATGAAAGCTTATGAAAACAATAAAATATGCATAAACAAATTCCCTGAAGTTGAATAATAAATAATACAAAGTGAATTGACTGGATTATTAATGATACTTTCTTAGAATAACATTTTAGATTTGAAATAATAATCTATAATAGCTGGACAGTTTATTAAAAAATTGAGATACTTATAAAATTTAATATGTTCATATTAATTAAAGAAAATTGATTATTTCAAATATCAGTATATTTATGCATTTTAATAAATTTACTTTAATAGAATGTAATATTTATTAAGGCTATAACCTTAAGACTATGCGTCTGAAAAAATGACAGTAGGGACCTCTGCAAATCTTTAACACAAGATTTATTTAAAAGACAAGAGCGGCCACTCTTATCTTAACCCATGAATTGCATTTTCTATCTCTTCTTGTTACTCCCAACATCCATTTCTCCATATTTCTTTGAGTGATCTGAAGTCTCTATATTGTTCTTTTATTAAGGGTTCAAGTCTCAGATTCATAAGCAAGAATTGGTAAAATACATTTATTAAAAAGCTTCCTTTTCAAACACATAGGCATATTTGCTTTTACTATTAAGTTATTTCTACCAAAAGCACTCCAATCAAATTTAATTCTATGATTAATTTCATCCATTGTGTTCTGACCAAGGTATTTGTAGCTATTAACTTCTTCTAACTCATCATAATCAATCTTTATTTTCATATTTTGGGAAAATCCATTGAACATTATTTTAGTTTTTTTACCATTTATCTTTAATCCTACTTTCTTACTTTCATCTGATAACTCTATATACACTTCATCTTATATAACTTACCCAAATCATGTAATCATGCGGCAACCATCTCAATATATATATATATCAATTATTGTAGATTAAAATGATTTTAACATAATCTATTGTAAAATTAAAAAAATAACTTTAATATATGATTCTTGTACCATAAAATTTAGTTGAGAATATAATTCTGTTTGAATTAAAATTTGAATCTTTCAAAATGACTTAACTTCTTTTGAAATAGGATAGTTTTTTATAAAAATATTCTTGATGAAGTGACAATTTCAAAATGATAGAAAGACTTTTTTTAAAACAAAAGACTGCAACGATGGTATCATAAAATTTAAATAATTATTATTATCAAAAAAAACTTATTTTGAAAAAATATATATAATAAATTTGAAATTCTATCACTTGTTAGTGAATATACACTCACACAGTATATTTATTCATTTAACATTTCTCTATTTAGTTTTAAATATTTCTATTTCTTTATCATAGCTGATCAATTGCTTGAGAGGTCAAATAGCATCCAGACACCAAAATGGCTAGCTAAGTTTTCTTGAAAATCAGTTTTATGTTGAGCTTAAAAAATTGTGACGAAGAGCAATAGTTCCACTAACAAATGATCAAAACCAGATAATTTTTTTTGCTTTCCTGAAATAAAAATTCATTTAGATGAATATGGCATTCTCACCGCTACTCTAAATGTCTCAAATCATCTATGTCGCATTTTCAATGATACATTAACTTTGTCATTTTTAGCCAGTAACCCCTCAAGCATAATCATGACTGGATTTAATTCAAATTAATTAAAAAAAATAACTAATAGTTTTTATTATATAGATTCTCTATAAAAGATTTAGATAATTTCACAATTATTACTAATGGAATCTGAAAAACGACAACACATTAATGGAAATTCTAATACTGTATCATTGACAATTTGAGTTTATATAAATCTAAACACTTTCATTGAGAAAGAACCGAGCAAAGTCAATGTGAAATCTTTTATCACTTTTCTTCTTCACTCAATTAAACATGCTATTTGGAAAATATGATGACATTTCTGATCCGCCTGATTTCATTTTTCAATAGAATGAAATGCATTTATTTTATCCTTTCTATGTGATCTGAGAACATAAATCAATACAATTGCATGCTGCAATAACAATTAAGCTGGACTAGATCATACAAATATAGTGGATAGCATGTGGCAGTCATATTGCAAATCTGTAATATTTAAAATTTTCCCTTCATATAGTTTTTATTGTACATTTTAAATAATTCTGAAATAACACCTAAATCAGAAGAATAACCGGTGCGTATATATGTGTACAAAAAAAGCATTAAATATTTCAATCCAATGAAAATGACTAAAAAATCATTTCTGCAAAGTTCTTACATAACTTTAAAATGTGCTTTTTTAAAAAAACTTTATATAGTATAAATTTTCTCAGTTACATATAAACATACGTGAAAATGCAAACCTTATATGATAATTGGACAGTGTCTTTGATCGAGAAGTATATACTTCTCCTGTTTTATTTCTGTCTTTGTAAAGTGACCAACCAGTAGCACCAAGATCAAATACATCTTCCACCTGCAATAAATGTTTAGAATATTAGAATAAATAAAAAAATATTTCATAAAGATATAAATAATCTTCATAATTATGAAGTAAAATAATTGGGCTACTTTTAGACATAAAAGAATTTAAAAAGTAACAAAAAGAAATATTTAAATTTTCATGGTTTTAGACATTAAAATTTATAATAATGGAAACTGAACCAAAGAAATATGTAGGATAAAGTTGCACTTCATCACATAATTATAATACTGAAAGAGATGTTTTAATAAAAAACCAAAATAACTGTTCATGTAAAAACAGGCAAAACTCTCCATCCAGTAGTGCCACTCAGTGCAAGCCAGGGTAATCAATAATGTCAGGTTTGTGCATAAAATCCCTATAAGATTATATAAGCTAATGAGTTTGGATTGAAAATATTGGGTTTTCAAATTTATTCTCATAGTTTTGTAGTTAAGTAGAGATAAAAGGTGGCTGCTGGAGGGTTGCATTAAATCCTAAAATCTAGGTGCAGCGTTCTCAGATCCAAGGCTCCTCACTGATGAAAGCCACAAGCTAGAAACTAATATGGAGACATTGGATTAGGCACTAAATAGGGATTTTATGTACAAGCCTTCTAGCATCTATTGATTACTCTGGCTTGCACTGAGTGGCACTGATGTATAGAGAGTTTTGCCTGTTTTAATAAAAGTTAATGAGCAAGCATAAAAAATGGTGATCATGTGATGTTTAGTGGTTTAACTGTTCATATACTAAAAGAATATCATTATTACCAATTTAAATACTAATGGTTTCACTTTCATTCAAATATTTAGATATTAATATAAATGTGCTGTTATTTATAAACAAAAGACATTAATTTTTTTTTTTTTTTTTCATATGTCATAGCATCGGCCGGGACGCGAACCCACAACCGTCTGCAACCAACTACTTGCTTGCATGGCGGCTGCGATACCTCTCGGCTAACAACGCAAGACATTAATTTTTACATATAAAATAATTAAACTTATATATTTTAATTTAATTTTAAAAATTAAATATATCATTCAACCACTACTTTTTACAAATATAGAATGTTTTCATTTCCTTTTACTTGTGCACACACTTAAATAAATATTTTTAAATTATGATTTAACAGATTTATCCTCACTTCCAAAAATAATTAACTAAAGAAAGTAAAAAAAATGCAAAATGGCTGCAAGATGTATGCTGACTAAATTACTCATTTAAATAATGATTTGCATTTTTCTAACGCATATTACTTTACTCTTTTCAAATGCAAATTATTCTTCAAAATAAACAAGTACAATCTATTATAAATGTTATATATAGAGCTCACAAAATAAACTCTTAACAAGTTTTGAGAATATCCTCAACCCCAAACCGGTTTCTGCATCTAGCGTCGTCAGTGAAGTGCCAGGATATTCATTAGATTAAAAATACTAGGACAAGCCCAGCACTTTATCTAATGTATAACTATTGAGAAAAAAATCTGAAACTTTCAGACATCCATATGTCTAAAAATCCAGCTATCTAACTCAAATAGCCATATGGAACTGAACTAAGTTCAGATACACCATATATTAATAGCTTTAGCAATATAAAATCGTCAAAACCTTAAGAGCAAAAAATAAAATGATAAAAAATCAAGTCAGATGTCACATGACCTAATTTTAATAAAGCTGGTATTTACAAATGTTATCATAGAGCTCGTAAAACAAACTCTTAACAAGCTTTGAGAATATCCTCAACCTCAGACTGGTTTCTGCATCTAGCGTCGTCAGTGAGGTGCCAGGATATTAATTAGATTAAAAATACTAGGACAAGTCCAGCACTTTATCTAATGTATAACTATTGAGAAGAAAATCTGAAACTTTCAGACATCCATATGTATTTTTAATCTAATATAAAGTATTTTTAATCTAATAAATATCCAGGCACCTCACTGACGATGCTAGATGCAGAAACCGGTCTGGGGTTGAGGATATTCTCAAAGCTTGTTAAGAGTTTGTTTTGCGAGCTCTATATATAACATTTGTAAATTAGTGAGGAGCCTTGGATTTAAGAGCATGCCACTAGATCTTAGGATCTAATGCAATCCTCCATCAGCCATCTTTTACCTATTTGGTTAACTATAAAGCTAGGAACCCAAGATAAAAACACCATAATGTTTCCAACCCAAGCTCATTTACTTGTATAGTCACATAGATCTGAACTCGGTTCAGCATCTATATATTTTGGTGTCTCTGGTTTTTCAACAACCAATCAACATATACATTACACCATACTAATTTGATTCTGTTTAATCACTACAAGATTATTAAAATAAGATTTTGTTTCCATTCTTATATATAATTGTTCAGTAGTTTATAATTATTAATGTCATATTTTGATCTGGATAATGTGTTAATTTTACTGTGAATTTCCATTAATGTTGGCATAGGTAAGCTTATAAAGACTAAAAGCTTAAAAAATAGGGCCACTTTATTCTTAATGATTTCTTAATATACCAACAGTTATTTATAGTCTAAAAATAAATGGTTTACTTTCTTTAATTACTTTTACATTAAGATGTGCTAATTTCATGTTTACTTATATAATATATAGACAAATTAAAATCCTAATTTTGATCTGTGCACATTTATGGGAACTTCATTGATTCCACCTTAATATTGATGAATAAAAACATAATAGGATTGACTTAAGGTGAGTGACGCCCACATCTTAGATGAAATTAAGTAATATTGACTATTACATTACTGGTACTTTAATATGCATAAACTAAATTTGTATAAATGGATATGATTTGCATATTCATAATGACAAATGGTGTCATTTATTTCTCAAATTGACATGGCAACGTATCTTTAGTTCACCCATTCACTCAATATATGGTTTACTTTAATCATAACATTTAAATCATTAACTAATAGTTAATTGTAAATTTTATAATTAAATTAATGATCTTAATATTCTCGTAGGTGCTATTAATCATGAATTACTACATTTGCCATCATAGAAGATGCACTTTTTTCCCCTCAAAATACACATAAAACATGGGGTGCATCTTATGCATCGGTAATCAAAATTATGAATTAAAATTTCAGTCTGCCTAAAACTTCTGATTTATATTAATATACATATATAACTATTCTATTATATTTTGTCCTTTTGCGAAACAAAGAAATATTTACGAACACAAATGTATATAAGCGTTGTACCAGTCGAAAAAGAAGCCAACACATCAACAAACCCAAACTCAAAGTCGGATTCAAACTCAGGCGGTTCAAACTGAATTCAAACCCAACTCACGAGCTCAGATCAAATCAATGGATGACATATATCGATGGTACATGACTATGCGCCAAGGAACTAGCTCAACAGATGATGATGATTAATGAGACCCCTGATTTAACTCTAATGAAGTATAATAAAATAACTAAGAATCTTTATAAGTCAACTCATATATATATGTGTTCGGCTTGCCAATACAGACAGCGAGCATTAATATTAAAAATAATTATTGAATAAGAACGAAAGTTAAAAACCAAATGTGTTAATAAAATGTTTAATAATAATAATAATTTTGTTCAACTTTTAGATTATGATATAGATTATCTCTAGTCTTTAAACAGAATTTATATTTACAATAAGAATGGCAGTCCTTATTATATGCCAATACGATTACACAATATTCTAGGAGAAATATACATGTCTATGCCCCGACGAGGAAGTAAAAGTAGATAAAGGTATTTGGCTGTGACAGAAATTATGATTCAAATTCTAAAAGAAAGAATGTGAGATTTATTTTCACATTCGTAAATCAATTCACAAAGAGCAAGATACGTGTTTAGGGCATAACTTTAATATTTAATAGAAAACTTACTTAATTATAAATAAATATGAATTTGTTCGACTTTAATAAAATCAATTCATCATGATTTACGAGCATGAGAGCAGGCTTTACTGGAACTGAGAAATAAACGGTACTGACAACTTATGAGCTATAAGAATAAATATGAAAAATAATGGCTTGTCTGTGATTTGAGAAAATAGCAGGGCGCTTGTATTTGACAAGTCTTTTATGCCCTATATGAAGGATCCATAGAACACGGAAAACCAGGTTGGGTTGTAGCCTCGAACCTTTGGTGTTCCAAATATAAAACGAGCAAGTGAGGAAGTACTTTCTTCCTATGTAATTTAACAAACAGTAATATCACCGAGGACAAGCCTGTCAAGCAGGAGATGGCTCGCGTCAGCAACGTTCGGAAAAATGATGACTTGGTAATCATCTTTTAATTAATAAAACCCATTTTATATAAAGAATGCTCTACGTGATGACCTGACCAAGTTGAATTAAAGTCAAACGAGCTTTAACTAAAAAGTACTTAATGCAATTATAGAATCATATTAATCATGCCCCAAATGTTATGCTCTCCCTGAATATTAATACAGAAATACAAATTTAAATTAGAATATGTTCACTTTATTCCCTTTATCAACCTTTAGCAAAACATCTTAATATTATTAATGTGAATAAATGAATATTATAAACTCAGTAAAGTGGCCAGGAGCATAGGTTAGAAATTGAGCTAATAATTTATTATTATTAACCATTAATAAAAATAGCCAAAATTGTATAACTTCTTCAACTCGATAATTAATAGAACTGTATCCAATGAGTTCTAATGGGTAAGAATTACTATAAAAATTAATACAATGTTATTTAACAAGGCAAACGCAACGAAGGAAATTATTATCGAGTTGAAGTTTTATTGGCATATAATTAAAAATAAACAACATTAATAAATCACACAATAAATATATATAATATAATAAATGAACCACCATCGTAAGAAAAGAGAAAGTTAACAAATATTAAATTTAAAGACTAGAGATTAAGATAGAGACTTACTACATAATTTAAAATAGCATTAATACATTAAGGAAAGAGAAGAGCTTTTAACAGTACTTAATTTAAAGGTAGTGTAAAATAAAGTTCGAAGACCGGCGAGAAAGTAGCGGTTCATATAAGAAAGATATTACCATTTCTTCATGGTTGGCTCCTTAAATTACACACGGCAGAGTCTAGTTGGATGAAACGTAGATGCGCATTTTGGAAAATTATTTGAATGACATTTTGAAGGATTTCTCTAAGGTTTCGGCAGCTTACGATTGGTATATGAATTTTTATATTACAGCCATATTGAAGATTTTCAGGGGACTTCAGGAACTGTAGTCAGACTCCTGAAGTTAAGCCCCTCCACCATGGTAGAAACACTATTTTACTTCATAATTTAACTGGGCGGCTTCTTCTCTAATGAAATATATATGGCCTCTCTTAATGAGGAATAATAGCTGCTTGGAAACTTTTCCTGGGCTCTTTATACTCTATCTGATGCCTTCAGGCTAGCGCTTCTTTCCTAATCAATCTTACAAAAATTTACTAATTGTTTTTAGATACCTTCCTTCGATAAGGCTTTCAAACTCATTAACTTGAATACATTTTCTAATTAGAAAATGAATTTTTAAAATCAGAAAATGATTTTAATTAGGACCATCCTTACATTTTAAATACTTATTATATTAATAAAAATTATTCGCTTAAAGGTGTAAGAAGACTGTGATTATTTAATAAGATATGCTGTTGTATATGAATAAGCAAAATTACTGAAGAAAAAGAAGGAAGAAGTATATATAACTTTGTTCAAAATGTAAGGACAAAAAGTCTGAAATTCTACATTAAATATTTATTCTCAAAATATCAACAATAAAAAAAAAAATGTTCATGAAGTAGCCATTTTTATATTATACCAAGCGTTAAAACATCATATAAAGAAATTTAATTTTTATTTTGACTTTTTTGCTATTTCAAATAAATGTAAGGAAGAAATGGATTTATATGTATTTTTTTCACTTAATTTTTTTAAAGTAATATGAAGTTTGATACAATATTAAACAAATTTTTAACCGTTTCTCTTTTTGCCATTAATTTTAACTTAATTATAGTATAATTTTCAAATTTCTGCCACTCACCAACACAAAATTTCTTTGTAATCAAGTAAATAATAAGTGATGAATTTAAATTCATTTAATTTTTTAAAGGAATATTCACTAATATGTACTAATTATACATTTCCTAAAAATTTTTGAATCCAAAACTAACTTTGAATACAGGATTTTGACATAACAGTAGTTTAACAATTTTTATATTAAAAATGTTTATAAAATTCTATTATCCATGGATTTTTCTATCTGTGCAAAGACTTGGAATCAAATTTCAAGATAGGGCTGGATTACATGGCTAACACATAAAATTATATACCTACAATATGTAAATATATATAATTATATTCAGTGCCAGATGTATAAGAAAATATTTACATATCACAAATGAATTTATCAATTTGTATTTGCTCTTCTATTTTGAATATAACATTAGCCTTTGAAAAGAATGTTGTGTACTAACATGCATTTAGGATATATTAGATGTTCTCCGATAAAAACATTAATATAACTGAATATAAACTGTACATTTCAATGATGAAATCTTCATAGTTTATGTAATCCTTTTATATATAAAATATTTAAAAGAATATCAATGTTATATATTCTATATGTATTTTGTTGTATAGTTTGCAACTGAAAACATCTGCCACATAGAGTACTAATGTCTCAGCAATAATATGAAAATTAAGAATAGGGAAAACAAAAAAAAATTTGTCGAATGATTTTATTATATGCAATGTAGATTTGGAAAAGAAAATGTTTAATAACGTAATACAATACATTATGTAATTAAAAAATGTTTACATAGTTTTTTTTTTAAAAAGAAAATGACATTAATAATTATTTAAACTCAAAAAATATAGCAAATAAACTCAGTTTTCATCAGGATTTGAATTAAATCTATTTGAAATGTACATCTTATATACATATATACCTTAGCTTTTCTATTTTGCTACATCATTATATAGTTGTAAGTAATGATCAATTACAATAATTTTAAATTTTATATAATGATTAATAAAAACTTGTTATTTAATTTGTATGAGAAATTAAAATATATTGTTTCTGTAGTATTAAACTTGAGTTAATTTTCTTTAAATAAATATAATCTAAGTTATAAATTTGAAATATAAATTGTGTTATTTTAAAATTGAAGTAAGTAATAGTTAAAATCATATAAGGTATTTTAAATCAGTAGTTTAAAAATAAAAATTGATACTTTTATAATTGTTAATATTCAATTAAAATTTGCTATAATTAATTATGAAATAAATGAAAAGTGGTGTGTGTGTTAATAGGCGGTGCACACACACACATTCATCAAATAATAAAATTAATTTACTTTACTTCCTGGTATATTGTAAAAAAAGTTATTGATTATAAATAATAAGTGTATTATTTTATTATATCAATTTCATTAAAAAATTCATAAAATCAAGTTGTAATAATAATGTAAATTATAAACTTTATGTATCAAAATTTAACTTTACACAAAGAGTATATTATTATTAAAAGATAAATTTAAATTTGCCAGTATTAAAGTTGGAAAAATATTGATTTCATAATCATTTTAAAAGTAGACAAAGTAATTAATATTCATTTTTTGCCAGACATCTGAAATTAATTAACCAATCAGGTATTGTGAATTTTTTCCTATAAATATAGAATGAGTAGGTGATAGAGAGAAAAAAATCAAAAAAAAAAATTTGACAAATAAAACTATATTCTTTGTTTTTAAAATTTTAAGTGTAAATTTATTGCAATTTTATTGTTTTAATCTTAAAAATAATAATTATAACTTTAACAAAAGCATGAAGTATGTTAAGAAGTTTATATATTAATTTCATTATGGAATAAAAAACAAAACTATCCTCATTGGTATACTACAGGAGCTGACTATAAACTTGTGAAAAATGAAAGGAAGCAAAACTTCATTCAAGTTGATAAAAACACACTTTAATAAGAAACCTTGCAGATTAGCAAACCATTTTACAATGCAAAGGAAATATAAGGAATTTATTTTTTTATGAATTTTCAAATGCAGAATGATAGAAAAGATCGTCTAATCATTAATAATGATAAAGATAATTACTTTTATTTATAAAAATTAGTGACATTTCCAGACATGAATTTATTAATGACTTTATTAGAATGATAATGGCCTAAAAGAAAAATATAATGCAAACTAATTTTTATTCAAAGTCTATTACTACTAACTGTAATATTGTCTAAGCATTGTTAATATATTAACTTGTTAAATAAGAATTATTCAGAAGTAAAATCTGAGAACTTTATAATTCTATTAGTAAATATTTTGAAGTAAGTAGAAAAAAAGTAAACTTTTTAAAAATATAATGTCTTTATTAAATAGTAAAATACATATTTACTAAATGTGAAGGAATTTTTTAATCAATGATATAAGGAACTATGAACTTTTGATATAAGAACTTATTATTATTAACTTTTATATATGTTTAATTTCAATTAAAGAATGACGTGTCGAAAATGTAAAGATTTCGCAAGTGTCTTTCGTTCAAACATAACAAATGTAATTTTCCACACGCTTAAGATTTGCCCATACATAAACGTTTGGGTCGAAAGAATGGGTGGATTCATTCCATTCTTTCTAAAATACTATATCTTGTGTCTGGAAAAATTGAGAATATTCATTTATAATTTATCTTTAAAGTGCATGTGCATTGGCTTAATCGCAAATATCACTATTACATAAAAAACAAAGCGCTATATAAAATAATATCTCATTATATATGTTTAATTTCAACTAAAGAATTACATGTCGTAAATTGTAAAGATTTCGCAAGTGTCATTCGTTCAAACATAACAAATATAATTTAAAGTGATCGTTTAACAACTTCACGCTCTCATTTCCACACGCTTAAGATTTGCCCATACATAAACGCTTGGGTCAAAAGAATGGGTAGATTCATTCCATTCTTTCTAAAATACTATATCTTGTGTCTGGAAAAATCGAGAGTATTCATTTATAATTTATCTTTAAAGCACGTGCACTGGCTCAATCGCTAATATCACTATTACATAAAAAACATAGCGCTATATAAAATATCTCATTGGACTTTTCATGTTTTTGGTGAAAAGCACGAAGAGGAGAGAAGGGAAGAAATCTCTTGTTTCAAGCAACAGTAGATAGTGGTTGTCATAGTAACTAATACTCCCCTGGAATATGATTAGATTTAGTTCAAGGAGTTGAAGAAAACTTTTTTTTTATTACTTTAGTATATGAACTATAATTTTTAAGATAGTATTACGTACTCATAATTATTTGTTCATATGTTATTTTTTAGATTTTATAATTTTTTGTTTTAAAAAAAAAGTCAAAATTTTTCTTTGTTTTTGATTACGATTCTATAACGTATTGAATTTTTTAAGCAAGGAACAGGTAAAATAAATATGTATAATATTTATAATGTGAGTATTTACATGAAAGTAGATGATGATGGATTGAATATATCTATTATAATATTAATAGGAGTATGTAAGTGTGTGTACGATTGATCTCTGTATAAGTTAAAGATCACTGATATATTAGATTTGATAAATTATATTACAAACTATTTGTTTTTTTTAATCTTCTTGGTATGTTCAAAAGTATGAAGAAGGTAAAGATAAGTTTAGATGTTATATTTGAGAAATGATGACTAATATTTTATACAATGTTACGTATTTTATGCAGAGTGTTTGATATCAAGTAGTTGTACAGAAAAGTAGAGTTATTAGAAATCCTGTAGTATTAGGAATGTGTTGTTTAAAGTTAAATATGACAGAGTATAAAGTAAGTTAGAATATTTGTAATATATGGATAGTGACATTTTTTCTAAAAATCTGTAAGCTTAAAATAGTAAACTTCCTCAAAAAATAAAAACATTAAAAAAAAAAAAATTTACTTAGTGTTAGTAATGACGTTACACAAATTGATTATACTAAATTTTTTTTAAAAAGACAAAACTTTGGTTATTAATTAAAAGACATAACTTTGGTTAGTAATTACAAGAAAAAAAAATGCTGACTATTCTTTCCTTTTCACCCCAGCTGAGATTACACCTCCTCCCTCAATAGTTCCTTTTCCCCTACATTTCATTATTAACTTAGGCAAGTCAAAGAAGTTACATGATTTTAGACTTTTTTTTTTTTTTTTTAAATTATGATTTATATTAATTATTACGTTTTATTCCTCACATTTATTTCTACATATGCGCAATTTTCTTACTGGCAGTACTTTTTACACAAAATTCAAGTTTATAACTTTATATAATACAAAAAATATATTCTGATTTCAGAAAAATATTACTGGCTTAATTTTCAAGGTACTCGTGGTTTATTAAACATCATGCCACACACTTGGCAGCCATTTTAATGGTCACTGAAAAGAGTCTTAACGTATCTGCACTACAAGGGCGCCATCTAGATATTTGAACCTAGAAAAAATTATATAGTAGGCCGATACGTAAGTTAAAATTCAAAAAAAAAAATTTTATATACATTATTCTGACCGTTTGCCCAATGTCACTAGCTCATAGAGTAGCAGAGATTTAAGCATTTTTAAAAGTTTTAATAGATTTATATTCTTAAAATATATTAATATTTAAAACAATAAAATAAAAAAAGCCACTGCCAGTAATTAACACATAAATAGATTTTATTAACGCACATTTAAAATTGAGGAATAAATTTATTTAGATTTTAACATTAATTTTTTTTAAATTTAAATTATTATTTTAAGATTGTCGAGTATGAATGAATTTAATATGTTTTATTAAGATCGTCGAGTATGAATAGGCTACATAGATTGTATTTGAAAAGAAAATATTCTATCCCTTATTTAAGCTTTGGCCAAAAGTTCGCAGTCAAACCGGCGTCAATCCATCTGATACATTGATGTATTCAATGTAGCATGAAAATACAACAGCACAAATATATTATACTGTCAGGGATGTACATCTGAACAGTATAGTTAGAGAAGACATTGACTCTTGTCCAATACAGGAATGTTACGTCTGTATGGCAAGAAGAACAATAAAATAAAACTCCATAGGAAGGGACCACGGTCCTTTTGCCGTCTTACAATCCCATCCATAGGCAAAAAGGAGTTGTGCGGTATATACAGCGATTCTGCATGTAGCGAACCTCATACTACATCTACTAATCACACCAATATATCCAATCCATTGACCCAATCTAACTACGAAACAAATAACCTAAGATTACCCTCCCCTAATTAATTAATATAACTTTACAAATCTATATAGCCATTTATGCCAAACTTAAATTTAACATTTATTTGAATTCGCACAGATGAATTTTATAAAATTTGTTTTATAATGATGAGTATAGATCGGCTGCATAGATTCTACGGTCAAAAACAATTCAAATAAACATAACCGATCAAAATACAAAGTTGTTGATAACGTCAATTGCAGAGGGAATATAAGAAACCCAATGGCATTCATCATAAGATTCCACATTGACATTGATGACTTATATATTCCAATCGAATATGAAAACTACGACATAATTAATCGCTAACGAATCCATGCAACGTCCATACCCAACTTAAATTTAATACATTTTAATTTACACATAAAAAAAAAGAGAGAAATGGAAATGATTGCTTAAACATCTGCATATAAAAATATTAATAATTGAATTTGCATTCTTTAAGTCAGATAAAGAGTTCTTATTTTCAGCTATTAATTGCAATTTTAGAAAAGTTCTTATTAGATACACAAGAGTTCATACTTTACGGATTGAGTAGATTTAGAAGTCCATCTTCGTGATCACTTTCGTAGATTTTGTCCTTCTTTGAAACGAAACTGCTATTTGCCATGCATTTGGTCAGGAACTGTCATCCAGAGGCCTCAGCTGATTGTCCGGAAAATTAAATTTATTGCAGAGTTCCACATCGTGAAAATCTGCAATATAGCTAGTTGTAACGATATATTCATAGTCAGCTCTCTGATCCGAATTATAATAATCATTTTGCTTTTATATTTTTCTTAGCCTCTTATCATCAAATCTTGAGATTCAACAAGAAAGACGTCACTAATCCTCTCGTGTTTCAGTTACGGTCCATGCAGTCATTTTCGTGCTTGCATTGGTCATTTAATTTCTTTGTATTCTCTTACCATTTAATTTATTTTAAGTGCCTCAAGGGCTAGTTTGTTTTCGAACAATCATTTAATTAATAAAACAATCATTTCCATTTTCTAAGATTATAGAAATCAACATTATTTCTATTTTTAAAATATCAGTCTTTATATTTTTACTTTTTTACAAAAAAAAAATACTTTCTCTTAAAATAGTTTAAGTTTTCCATCTGCACGACAATATATATATTAAACAACTTTTAATTTTCAGTTTTTAAGTTTTCTTTTTAATAAATCAATTTTTATTTACGATCTTTTTATTTTCATTTTAAAATAATGTAACGGAATATAATATGCCGTTACATTATTTTAAAATGAAAATAAAAAGATCGTAAATAAAAATTGATTTATTAAAAAGAAAACTTAAAAACTGAAAATTAAAAGTTGTTTAATATATATATTGTCATGCCGATGGAAAACTTAAACTATTTTAAGAGAAAGTATTTTTTTTTGTAAAAAAGTAAAAATATAAAGACTGATATTTTAAAAATAGAAATAATGTTGATTTCTATAATCTTAGAAAATGGAAATGATTGTTTTATTAATTAAATGATTGTTCAAAAACAAACTAGCCCTTGAGTCACTTAAAATAAATTAAATGGTAAGAGAATACAAAGAAATTAAATGACCAATGCAAGCACGAAAATGACTGCACGGACCGTAACTGAAACACGAGAGGATTAGTGACGTCTTGCTCTTTTAATCCCAAGATTTGATGATAAGAGGTTAAGAAAATATAAAAGCAAAATGATTATTATAATTCGGATCAGAGAGCTGACTATGAATATATCGTTATAACTAGCTATATTGCAGATTTTCACAATGTGGAAGTCTGCAATAAATTTAATTTTCTGGACAACCAGCTGAGGCCTCTGGATGACAGTTCCTGACCAAATGCATGGCAAATAGCGGTTTCGTTTTAAAGAAGAACAAAATCTACGAAAGTGATCACGAAGATGGACTTCTAAATCTACTCAATCTGTAAAGTATGAACTCTTGTGTATCTAATAAAAACTTTTCTAAAATTGCAATTAATAGCTGAAAATAAAAACTCTTATCTGACTTAAAGAATGCAAATTCAATTATTAATATTTTTTTATACAGATGTTTAAGCAATCATTTCCATTTCTCTTTTTTTTTTTTTAATGTGTGTAAATTAAAATGTATTAAATTTAAGTTGGGTATGGACGTTGCATGGATTCGTTAGCGGTTAATTATGTCGTGGTTTTCATATTCGATTGGAATATATAAGTCATCGATGTCAATGCGGCATCTTATGATGAATGCCATTGGGTTTCTTATATTCCCTCTGCAATTGACGTTATCAACGACTTTGTATTTTGATCGGTTATGTTTATTTTGAAATGTTTTTGACCGTGGAATCTATGCAGCCGATCTATACTCAACATTATAAAACAAATTTTATAAAATTCATCTGTGCGAATTCAAATAAATGTTAAATTTAAGTCGGGCATGAATGGCTACATAGATTTGTAAAGTTATATTAATTAATTAGGGGAGGATAATCTTAGGTTGTTTCGTAGTTAGATTGGGTCAATGGATTGGATATATTGGTGTAATTAGTAGATGTAGTATGAGGTTCGCTACGTGCAGAATCGCTGTATACGCCGCACAACTCCTTTTTGCCTATGAATGGAATTGTAAGACGGCAAAAGGACCGTGGTCCCTTCCTATGGAGTTTTATTTTATTGTTCTTCTTGCCATACAGACGTAACATTCCTGTATTGGACAAGAGTCAATGTCTTCTATAACTATACTGTTCAGATGTACATTCCTGACAGTATAGTATATTTGTGCTGTTGTATTTTCATGCTACATTGAATACATCAATGTATCAGATGGATTGACGCCGGTTTGACTGTGAACTTTTGGCCTAAGGTTAAATAAGGGATAGAATATTTTCTTTTCAAATACAATCTATGTAGCCTATTCATACCCGACGATCTTAATAAAAAATATTAAATTCATTCATACTCGACAATCTTAAAATAATAAATTAAATTTAAAAAAAATTAATGTTATAATCTAAATAAATTTATTCCTCAATTTTAAATGTGCGCTAATAAAATCTATTTGTGTGTTAATTACTGGCAGTGGCTTCTTTTATTTTATTGTTTTAAATATTAATATATTTTAAGAATATAAATCTATTAAAACTTTTAAAAATGCTTAAATCTCTGCTACTCTATGAGCTAGTGACATTGGGCAAACGGTCAGAATAATGTATATAAAAATTTTTTTTTTGAATCTTAACTTATGTATCGGCCTACTATATAAATTTTTCTAGGTTCAAATGCCTAAATGGCGCCATTGTAGTGCAGATACGTTAAGACTCTTTTCAGTGACTGTTAAAATATCAAGTAGTTGTACAGAAAAGTAGAGTTATTAGAAATCCTGTAGTATTAGGAATGTGTTGTTTAAAGTTAAATATGACAGAGTATAAAGTAAGTTAGAATATTTGTAATATATGGATAGTGACATTTTTTCTAAAAATCTGTAAGCTTAAAATAGAAGCAAAGACAGAAATTAAGGTAGACCCAACAAAATGTGGCCTTAAGTTACATAATCCATAGTATCATTATTTATTAGAATTTTTATAAGGTATACATCCGACACTTATAATTACAAAAATGCACTGGTATATACATTGTTTTAAGGAATTGTAGATTTAAGCAATAGTAATAGCTAAACTTTCAAATGATGATAAAATAAATCCATTTAATGCAACAAGGATGAAACATAAAACAAATAGGATGCTAAAGAATATAAAAATAAACATTTTATCAATGTTTTTATCAGATATTAGATATCAAAATATAGAATGAATGTCTGAAGTAGAAGAGTTAAGAGATTGAAAAGAAAACCTGATCGTTATTCATACTATTGTAAGCAATATAATAATGTCCATATCTTAATGAATATTTAAATAATCAAATGTTTATTTTATAACAAATAATAAACATAGAAAGAGAATAGTAAGTTATAGAGTTATAATTAGCTCATAAAATTTTAAGAAGATTAAAGGAAATGTAATGATAATATAAATGAAAAGGTTTGTGAAATATTTAGAATGTGATAAATTATCTATTTTATTGATATATTTTAAGATGAAAATATTAAAAAGTATCTTAATATTCACAGAGTCAAGTACGGAATAAATATCCTAGTTGTAAATAATTTTAAAGTGAAGTGTAAATTATTTATTTTATTCTAAGTATATTTTTTAATCAAAGGCAAAACTCTCCATACAATAGTGCCACCCTGTGCCAAACAGAGTAATCAATGGATGCCAGAAGGTTGTGCATAAAATCCCTATCTAGTGCCTACTCATCCAATATCCCCAGACTAGTTTCTGGCTTGTGGCCATCATCAGTGAGGAGACTTGAATCTGAGAGCACTGCACCTAGATCTAATGCAACCCTCCAGCAGCCACCTTTTAACTCTACTTTACTACAAAACTATAAGAATGAAATTAAAAACACAATAATATTTTCAATCTAAGCTCAATAGCTTATATAGTCATATGGGTCTGAACCCAATTCAGCTCCCATACATTTTGGTGTCTTTGGCTCTTAAACAACCATAGCCACCACTATCCATTAGGCAGGATTGGTGTTAAACCACCAAACATCACATGATCACCATCTCTATACTAGCACATAATTGTTGTAAACAAAGGCAAAACTCTCCATACAGTAGTGCCACCCTGTGCCAAACATAGTAATCAATGGATGCCAGAAGGCTTATGCATAAAACCCCCATCTAATGCCTACTCATCCAATATTCCCAGACTAGTTTCTGGCTATGGCCTTCGTCAGTGAGGAGCCTTGGATCTGAGAGCACTGCACCTAGAACTTAGGATTTTATGCACAAGCCTTCTGGCATCCATTGATTACTCTAGCTTGCTGTGTGTGGCAATATATATAGTGAGTTTTGCCTGTTTTAACAACAGTTATACACAAGCATAAGAGGTGGTGGTCATGTGATGTTTATTGGCTTATATTAAACATAAGATGAATAAATTATTTTTAAATTTTTGTATTACTTCTGTATTGTTTTTAAATTAACTGTGTCGAAAGTCTCTTTTCTTGTTTTCTAAGTCATTATTCATCATTCTAAACACACATACATTGTAATAATTAAAGTTATTTGGTATTATTGCTTATAATCTAAATAAAATAATAAATAAGAAAAAAAATATGATTGTTAAAGATATTTGATATTGCATCCAAAATATTAAGTCATGTAAATTTTTTTCTTCATCTTTCTCAATGATCATAATGAAGACTGATAATTAATATGTCATATAAAAATAAAAATGACTGGATTATAATTAATAGTGATCAGTATTAGTTAATAATTTTAATTTAATTTTTTAGTCAAATTTATAAGAAAAGTGGTTAATTATTTTGAAAGGAAAGAATTGATGAGTATATTTGTTTCTTAATTATTTTAGATGTAGCTAGATGTAAGTAAAATCCCTCTTTACATTTGGTTATGTAAATTTATTTATTTATTTTAAATAACAATAGTTACCTGAGATGTTGATTTAATTTAGGAATACTAGTAAAGGAGTCATATACAATTATTTTAATAGAAAGATGAATATTATGTTGTGCTATAATTAAATTTTACTTAGAAATTTTAATATATTTGCTTATTTTAATTGTGATTCACGGGAGTATCATTGATATTTTACTGAGTATTTTGTGATATTCCTATGTCATTGAAGTATACTTTTTGGCATATACTGTAAGGTCAAAATTCGTCTATATCGCTAACACACTGGAGAATTTAAACCCCAGACATGGAACTCAACACTAGGAAGGGTTGCCTCTTAGAAATACCAAGTTCGAATCCAAAGTCTAAGCTCCACAACGCCATCTTCGTGACAACGCATCTGATGCTACTAATAGTATAATTTCTTGCCTGTGCCAATGGTCAGGGAGAAACAAAAGACTCTAAAATTAAAATAGCCCTAGGTTCGTCTAACAATATCTTATAGAAGTGCCAAAGATAAGCCTAATATGAGTATGTAACTTAGATTGCACCCCGGATAAATAAACAAAATAACTATTTAATTACTACTATTTATTGAAACACATAAAGTTATAAAGTATGCCCTCCAGATTTGATAGCAAAATAAATCAATATATAATATTTGTACTTCTTACTTGAGTTATTTTATATTATAATGTGTCTATTATATTACAAGGTAAGTATGTGCGAGCTGTGCAAAGTATTAAAGCAATTTAAACAACTAATTTAACGTGAACATGGAATCTTAATAAGAGTGAAGCTCGCACGAATGTTGATTCTAATTCTAAGATAAAGCTATACTGTATATTATTGGGATTCATTTAATCAAATTTAATAATAAGTTCTTATGGGAATCTGTGGTGGTGCTAGCGAGATAAAGTGCTAAGGATGGAGTACAGTCGGTTGGAACTGCAGCTTATTTGGGTTTGGATAGGCATTCGCTGTTTATCCAGGATATCTCTAGTCCTTACACAGCCCAAGCCTGGTCCACACCCAGGAGCTTCTGATTGTTTTGGGATGAAAGTGAATACATTCCCCAGTGAGGCATTTATGTCACACTCTAATGGGAATTGCGGAGTAAAATAGGGACACGGACTCAGCCGTAGGTGACTTTGGGAAAAGTAAAGCGAACTTTAATACTCCAGCACGTTCACCACCAACACACAATTTTAAAATATATATTAAAAAGGGCGGTTCACAAAAAGGCAGAATAGCTTGCTCTTAAATTTATTTTATGGCCAACCTCTCTCAATGAAAATTTAGATATATGAAAAAAAAAAACTATTTAAAATCATTTATGTGATACATGAAATAATTATCTTAAAACAATTAATAAAAGGGAGGGGGAATGCGTGCTTGCAATTTAGTAATTAATACGGCAACCAAGCATTTATAAAATTTCCCTACGCAACTCGCACAGGCTTAAAAAAAGAAATTTTAAAAAATCACATTATAATAAGGCATTTAAAATAAAGCATTATACATATATATAAAAAAAAAGGTAACCCAAGTAGAAGACGTGTAACATGTATTAAGTAAGGATCAAATGAATACGTACAATAAATGCATAATATGGAGTACATTATTAAAGATAGCTATAGCTTAAGGTTTACGAGATCTCGGGTTACATTTGTAATTACCTCACTTTGCAAGAGTAGTCCGTGAGTGTTTCCCAAAATTTAAATGGAGTTCTTGAGCAAACTTTTGGTTTCTCCTCTACGATCACAGATTTTACAAGCAGCATAATTCAGGATGTTTCAAAATACAACTTCCATGAGCAGCATTACTTCTGATGATTTAGTCGGCATTTTAAGCACAATCTCAGGACTTTGGATGGAGAATGACAGCAGCGAGAACTCCATCCCAAGGGAAGACAGCCCACTGCCTTTTACCCCGTCATTCTAAAGCTGACCACCACGGGAATTTCTGGATACAGTTCGCTTCTCATAGAGAATCCAATAAGGTGATTTCTTTGACAAACTTCTTCCTTTTCTTTCTTTAAACTTGTTATTCCAAACTTATAAATTTTAGACAACTAAAATCTATATTAATATGTCTAAAACTTGTCTCTTAGATAACTACAACTTATATATTCTTATCACAAAATCAGCCTTATTTATACTCCCGCATTAGACAATCACTTCTGTGTGGAAATGAAATCCATTACTTAAAATTTATTAATTAGATCAGATATCAAAGAATGCACTTTTAATTAAAATTTATTATACGCACATTCCCAGATATTCTGATCCAATTTATTTAAAATTTGTTCGCTAAACTGTTATCTTATAATTAATCAAAAAAAAATCCACTAGTGAAACGGGCGTAAACAGTTTAAAATTAGACACTATTGTTCTCTTTCCCCATCCTCATTGATTTTTTTTTTTTTAAATGGCTTAATTCTAAAATATAAAATATAAAACTTACTTAAAACTTATTTTCAAAATCTTAATGTTTAAATCTATTTACAAATGATATTATTTTGTTAAATGGTAACAAATCTTTTGTTAAATGAAAATCTAAAACAAAACGAAGATAATATCCCTTAAGTAAATAGATCCAAACAACAACTTTATAACTAAAATATTATTTTACTTAAAGTTTCAAAATACTATTTTACTTAAAATTTTAAATCTATTATCACAGTATGTGGGTAAATGAGAATATGTGACCTACTTTTGTTGTATGAGTATATGCGTAAATATACTCGACGGTTTGAAAATAAAACCGTTAAGAAAATTTAAATATCAAACCCACGGGTACCCCATTAGAAATATAAATTTAGGCGGGATTTCGATAAATATACGCAGTACGCACACACTACAATAAAATTAGAGTTTGAAATAGGGTATGAGGGTAGGTAAGAGGAAGGCAAAGTGAAACTAAGATTGCAGGGCATATCTTATTGTTTCAATACTTAATGTTAAAAAAGAGTTATCTTACTGGATGATTAAATAGCAAGTCTCATGATTATAGTTATTTAATTATTAAATAATTTATTAAGATTGATATAATATATAAGACATGAAATGAGTAATATTTGTAGTGTAGAAATTTTATGTATAAGAAAGAAATTTAGTTTAGCTGAACTAGAAGTTTAGTTGTTGTTATTTACATCCACAATCCGTAATAGTGGATCATTATCCGGTCAGGGTACAATATATATTCATAGTATTATTTCCGGGAGCTTTCGTGCAGTAAAAATATTCTAAAAAAATAGCTGACATTTCATTACAATAACATGTACTTTCCTAAGAGCTTCTTTCTCAAATCATAAGAATGTGTGTGGTGAGATTTAAAATTATTATTTTTTTCCTTTGTTATTTTCTTCTCATATACAAATTCTAATAGCTTTTTCCAAATATTGTTAATTTTCTTCAATTCACATTTCTCTTTTATGCTCTTGGGCCTACCAATCGTAGAATAAATATAAGAAAGGAATAACACATCCATTTCATTAACCATTCATTCACACATAAAATTAACTAACCATGACATCAATTTTAATAAAACATATTCTGGCAAAAATTGAACAATATGACCAGAGACTGCTAAGGATGCTATAGAGATTTTTAAAAGACCCAAGAGCATAAATAAGAAGTATGAATTGAAAAAAATTAACAATATATGGAAAAAGCTATTGAAGAATAAAACATGTTCTAAAACTTCTCAACCAACCGAATTTGAGTATGATCAGAAAATAACAAAGGAAAAAAATCATTTTAAATCTCACCACACACATTCTTAAGATTTAAGAAAGAAGCTCTGAGAAAAGTACTTGTTATTTGTACTGAAACATCAGCTATTTAGCTATAAAATTTTTACTACACAGAAGCTCCCAGAAATAATACTATGAATTCATCATTTATCCATGAGAATATCAGAATTAATATGTGTGTGAGTATGTGTGTGAAGAAACATCAGAAACTGTTTTTGACGTATAGATTATAGTGTTCTGTGTCAATTTCAAAAACTTATGTAAAACTGTTGAGTGAAAATAAATATAACTATGATATATATAAATTAATAGTACTTTAAAATAAATATTTAAATGCAGGTGATCTTAGCCTCTATGATATAATAAATACTTACTTTTTTAAAAAATGTTTTGATAGTTTCTGTTGGCTTAGTTTCAATTCTTTTGGTGCCTGATGATGCCTGAATACGAACTAACTGCAAAATATATAAGATATTTAAATAAATTTGCTTCATCATGGGGTAATTAAACTATGATTAAAAGCTATAAAGAATTCAAATAACTTATTCATTTCACTTTCAATACATCTTACTAATGACATTTCAATCTGCCTTTCCATTATTGGACAGCTTTTTGTTACAAATATTAATAAGATAACACTTGACCCCAGCTTACATAATGCTGATCAGTAGAAAATTTCTTTTTATTACTTGCATATGACTAAACTAGCAAATTATTCTTAGAATGAAACCATTAATAATATTTCCAATTTAGGCTGGTAGTTTGATAATACAACAAAAGAAGTAAAAGGTGGCTGCTAGAGGAATGGTGCATTAGATCCAAAAGATAAGAGTTCAATGCTCTCAGATCCAAAAGTTTCTTTATGATGAAAACCATAAGCTAGAAACTGATCGGGGAGATAATGGATAGGACAGCACTGGATAAATTTATGACTAAAGCTTATACCAGGTAGCATGTGAGAAAAAGAGAATTTAAACCACAAACATCACATGATTACCATTTCTTATGCTTGCTCATACCTGTTATTAAAACAGGCAAAACTCTCCATACAGTACTGCCACTCAGTGCATGCCAGAGTAATCAATGGATGCCAGAAGGCCACGAGCTAGAAACTAGTCTGGGGATATTGTATGAATAGGCACTAGATAGGGATTTTATGCACAAGCCTTCTGGCATCCATTGATTACTCTGGCTTGCACTGAGTGGCACTACTGTATGGAGAGTTTTGCCTGTTTTAAAAAAAGAATTTGCTACTGAAAAGCTTTTTATTTCGAGAAATTGCAGCTGAATGTGTTTGCTAATCTATAACATTCTAATAGAACGGGTGGGCAAATAACGGCTCGAGGACCACATGCGGCCCGCCAAGACAATCAGAAAAATCTGTCTTGAACTGAGATTTCCTTCCCGTGTGCAACCGAAGATTTGTCTCATTTTACACTAGGATGGCCACGTCAATACACATGCGCATACGATGTGCAGTGCTTTTCCAGTTGATCTGGTTAATTTCAATTTTGTCTTTGCATTAGCAAATATACACATTTCCAACTTTAGTGAAACCATGAACCCTCCGAAAAAATGTAAAATTGGTGATAAATGTCGTGTGTTTAATGAAGAATGGACAAACAAATATTTCTTTGTTAATACAGGGAATAAAGCAGTGTATTTATTGTGTCATGGAAAAAAGGTGCTGCCCTCTGCTAACCTTCACTTCCACAAAGTGGCCCCCGATGCGACCCTCGAGCCAAAACAATTGCCCACCCCTGTAATAGAAGATACTTTGTATTCCATTTATTTATTTAGCACAGGGATTTTTTTTTTTTGACACTGTTGAACTATTAACAAAATATCATAAGGAATTTGTAGAGATTTCAATCAGGAAATAAATTCACTAATGAGTTTATTAAAACCATCAATTCTACCACTACATCCATAGATTTGACAATCATTGTTTGCATTTGCCCATGTCCACACCAATCGGTGAATATTGAAACACATGATTTCACGAATTGTTCTAAATTTATTGATGAGCTCCCACTAGTATCTAAGAAAATATGGATATAAATTACATTTGCCATATTATGAGAACACAAAAACCAGAAATAATTAAAATGGATTTAAAGCCGAGTAATAGGTTAAAAATTTTAATATGCTTCGAAAAACATTCTGTGCAGATAATCAGTTTAAAAACATGTTAGGCAGGGTGTAATTAAAAAAAAAACCTTTAAAAAATTAGCCTCAAAATACTTTGAAAAAATCATCCAAAAAGGAACTATTCCGTATCTGCTTTCACTACAAGTTAAACCAATCTAACTAATCATTTATATGCACAATACTTTTAAGTATATCCTCAATGAAATTTGTGGCTCTAGCTTAATCCATATATCTAGTAGCTAAGGCACTCTAAAAGTATATCTACCTTCATTGATCATCCTAAAATTAAGAAGTTGCCTGTTCCAATCATACGACAAGGTAAAGATTAACCTGTTGCCTGCCATCATTGAAAAATATGTTGGCTTAATTCTGAAACTATTTGCTAGCTATTGAACGTTGTCCAAATCAGTTAAAGGCCAAAAAACTGTTAATGAATGCATACAGTCATTATCATTCAAATAAACCGAAGAAAACTGACTATTGACCATGTCTGAAATTACAACCTGTGAAACTTGAAAGAAGCTGCCAAACCTTGGAATGAAAATATCGCGCAAGGTATCTAAAAAGTTTTAATTATATATATGCATATACAATAAATTATACCAATAAGAAACATTCAATAAACATTACATGACCACCTCCTCTTACGCTTGTGTATAACTGTTGTTAAAACAGGCAAAACTCACTATATATATTGCCACACACAGCAAGCTAGAGTAATCAATGGATGCCAGAGTGCCTACTCATCCAATATCCCCAGACTAATATCTGGCTTATGGCCTTCGTCATAAGCTTGGATTGAAAACATTAAGGTGTTTTCAGTTTAAGACTCATAGTTTTGTAGTTAAATGGAGATAAAAGGTGTTTGCTGGAGGTTTGCATTAGATTCTAAGATCTAGATGTAGTGCTCTCAGATCCAAGGCTCCTCACTGACGAAGGTCATAAGCCAGAAACTAGTCTGGGGATATTGGATGAGTAGGCACTAGTGGGGGATTTTATGCACAAGCCTTCTGGCATCCATTGATTACTCTAGCTTGCTGTGTGTGGCAATATATATAGTGAGTTTTGCCTGTTTTAAGAAACATTCAATTGTGGAAAAACCCATAAAAGAATACGTTTTTTTTTTTCATTATTTATTTACAAAAATATTTAATCTAATTTTCTCATTTTATTTCTTTTTTCATAACAAATTGATTTTGAATATTAAAATATATGTGAAGAGAAAAAAACTTAAAGTTAAATATTTATATTGTTAAGGGTTGTTTATAATAATGAATCAGAATTATCATTAATCCCAAGCTTAAAAGTGGAGAATAGAAAACAATATTTTAACGTATTCATAAAGATGTCTGAATAATGAAAGGTGATATATTTGTTGGGGGGATTCATAAAGATGTCTGAATAATGAAAGGTGATATATTTGTTATTGTTATATGCTAGTTTAATAAATCAGTTGTTGAGTTGAACACAGTTTATTATCATTAACTCTCATTCTTGCATCCCATAGTGTTTGACAGGATAATTATTAAATTGATGTAGCTTAGTCTGTGCAACATCATATTTAAAATCTTTGCTTTGTAAATTAAAATCGGTATTGAACAGTGAAAATTTAATAAAATGTAGAAGAGATTCGAACAAGATCTACAAGATAATTATTTAAACAAAAAAATAGCCTCAACATCATGACAAACATATGTCAAAATAAATAAAAATAGGTTAGATCCTTCTTCAATATTTGTCTTACTTAAAGTATTTTCAAGGGAGATGATGATCAGAAAATATAACCAGAACTTTATAATGAACTTAATAATAAGTAATTCAAGGGGGAAGGTTACTTCGTAGATCATCATCGTGAGAATTCTTGTTTTAGTCTATTCCATTCCTAATGCAGCCAGCATTGCAAAGTGTATACCAACATATTTAGATATTAATAAAACGAAACAACTTTTTCTACACAATAGTGACAACTAGTGCAACCTATAGTAATCGACAGATGCTAGAAAGTTATGCATCTACTTCCTATCTAGTGCCTATTCATCTAATATTCCCAGAAAATGTGATTGTGTGATATAGATATTATATATTTAAATTCATCTAGCTAATATTCAGTTAATAATTCTGCTAGCATTCTCCTTTTTTAACAATAATCTCCCCTATATTTCTTTATCATTACAATATCGAAGAAATGCTATATTATTAATGCTGAATATGTCTTGTGAAATTATTCCAAAGCAGAGCTGCATAAGTCTGGGAACTAAGATTAGCATGATTTTATTTTGGGACAAGCTTTCCTTTCTCATATACTTTCTACTACACTATGCTACCACAACAGATTTGGCACCTCATATCCAAAAAACTTCTAACTTCAACCCATTCAATAATTATGCAATTGTAAAGACCCAACAAAAGGAACCGACTATAACCTGTTGCTTAAACAGGATTCATTTATCCAATTTTTATAACAATATATTACTGATGATTGCATATAAAAGGTTTAATTAATGAAAGGCTTTCACTTTTTTATTCTCTCATTTTAATAACTGAAAATATTAAACATAATGTAATTTTATATTCTCAAACAAAATACATTTTATCTGTCGAATTATCTTTCTTCTTTTTAAGTAAAGATTAGCAAATAATGAAAGCAAAAATCACTACATATTAAAAATATAACAATTCATTTTAAAATTCAAAAAATTTTAATCACAAACAAAAAAAATCAAAATAATTTATTCAACATTTTTTATTTTGATATTCTGTTTGATTAAAAAACAATAAAGCATCTATAAATGAATTAAAGGTTAATGTCTTGGATCACTGTTAACAAAAGAAAATTATAATTCACTTTAATTCTATTGCGCACCCCCCACCCCAATCCCATCCCAATAAAACATGTAAAGATTTTATTTTAAAAAATATTAAGCACAATATTATATACCAACTGAAACCAGGAAACTATTTGCAGTCAAATCTGTTCTCTTTCAATTGTAATCATGCTATATTTAAAAGAAACTATAAACAATTCCTAAAGAAAATATGCAAAGTTTAGAATCACATGATGAAATTTTTACTATTACTAAATTTGCTTAAGCTCTTAAAAAAATTGTAGGAATTATAGTTTAATAACTTTCAAAATAAATATTGCATTAATAATATTGTAAATAGTTTACTTTTATACATTAAAATACAATATTTTTAAAAATTTATAAATTATCAGGATGATGTGATAAGGAACAATGTAAAATAGCATTGTCACAGGAAGTCAAGTTCGCATGCATAGATCATATAATGCCTCTGAAACTTTTCAATGTCATTATAAATCCATCAATTCCCTCTGACATCCCCCTTCTAATATATAATAAGCTCTGTTAAATTCTTTTTTCTTGACCAATCCCATTTTAATAAAAGCTGTTTTGATCATTCCAATATGAAATTTTCAAATTACTTATTCTTGTCATAAAAATTTAAAATAAAAAAATCACTACCTCTTTTGTTCTCTTCAACTTTACATTTCTTCTATTCTCCATAAAATTTTTTCTGATTTTCTTTCAACATTTTACATTCTAAAAATAAATATTCTATATTCTCTCTCCTATCCACTATAACAAATTTCCTCTAGCATTTATATATTCTTTTATTCCTTATATATTATTTATTCTTATACTGTATAATTCTATTTTTTTTATTTATATTCATTTCCCATAATTATAGATTCAGTGCACTGAGTGGCGCTACTGTATGGAGAGTTTTGCCTCTGTAAAAAACAGCTTCTGTAAGCATAAAGAATGGTAATCATGTGATGTTCAAGGGCTTAATACCAATCCTGCCCAAATAGGATTATGGTAATGGTGATCATGCGATGTTCAAGGGCTTAATACCAATCCTGCCCAAATAGGATTATGGTAATGGTGATCATGCGATGTTCAAGGGCTTAATACCAATCCTGCCCAAATAGGATTATGGTAATGGTGATCATGCGATGTTCAAGGGCTTAATACCAATCCTGCCCAAATAGGATTATGGTAATGGTGATCATGTGATGTTCAAGGGCTTAATACCAATCCTGCCCAAATAGGATTATGGTAATGGTGATCATGCGATGTTCAAGGGCTTAATACCAATCCTGCCCAAATAGGATTATGGTAATGGTGATCATGCGATGTTCAAGGGCTTAATACCAATCCTGCCCAAATTGGATTATGGTAATGGTGATCATGTGATGTTCAAGGGCTTAATACCAATCCTGCTCAAATAGGATTATGGTAATGGTGATCATGTGATGTTCAAGGGCTTAATACCAATCCTGCCTGAATAGGACTATGGTAACTATAGTTATTAAAAAACCCAGACACCAAAAAGTATGGATGCTGAACTGAGTTCAGATCTATACAACTATATAAGCTAATGAGGTTAGCTTGAAAACATTAGTGTTTTCATTTTGGACTCAAAGCTTTATAGTTAGCTAAAAAAGTAAAAGGTGGCTGCTGGAGGTTTGCATTAGATCCTAATATCTAGGTGCAGTGCTCTCAGATCCAAGCATCCTCACCGATGAAAGCCACAAGATAGAAACTAGTTTGATGATATTGGATGACTAGGCACTAAATAGGGATTTTATGCACACACCTTCCTGCATCCATCGATTTCTCTGGATTGCACTGGTACTGTATGAAGAGTTTTGCCTCTGTGAATTATAGACCTGTAATATAATCTCTTCATAGATATCTAATTTCTATATAAATATAGAAATAAATTTTCTGCTAACTTCACATAGCATACCAAATTTCTTACCCTTTCCACAAAATCCATTTAAACACTATTTTAATATATTGTAGTCTTACAAACATTTTTTAATTGCTCTTAATTTCCTTCATTAAAAAAAAAATCCATTCCATTTACTCACGAATAGCCTCATATCTGCCTACAATTCAATATCCATTGCATATTAATTCATTTTCTCTTGAAATATGTATCTAAAAATTTCTCACTCCCCTGACCAATATGGGTTTCATTTCTTTATGCTAAAATAAGTGTCATCACTCTTTCCCAAATTATTTTCCATATCTCATATTTTGTTATATGAGAAATTTTCTATAAAGTTATGTATAAAATCTTTCAGATATCTCTAATTTTCAACATAAAATTATGGTCAGTATTACATCCTTTTTTTTGTTAAAAACTTAGAAAAAAAAATTTTTTTTTTATCTCTTTATCTACAACATATACTTCAAATTCTGCTGTGACTATATAAATTCCACAATTTATACTTCACTAAGATTTCCCATTTTTATCCCATATCTCATTTCTTTTTCAAAAAATAATACTTCATATTCTCCTCATAGTAAAATGACTCTTTATATGAATATACAATCAATATTTTACATTTAAAATTTTAAATTAAACATAGCTAATGTATATGGAAATAAAGGGAGTAAATCCCCCTCCCCCAGGCTATCACTTAAAAGCAAAGCCCTCTAAATGTTGAACAAAGAAATCAAGAATAAAATGAATCCACCTATTCTTAGTTGCTCTGATGTTTATAAGAATACCTTTGTCAACAATATTGGTAGTTGTTGTCCGGGGTTTGCGGATTCTCTTCCCGGTCGATGCTTCGACACATGAGAAAAAAAACAATATTGGTAATTCAGAATGAAATTAATTTATCCAATAGATGGAATATGGCACTTAAGAGTTATTAAACTCATAATTAATAATACAAAACTGAACACAGCATCTCACTTTGAACACCTTGATTAAACAAGATTTAATATGTAAACTTTAAACATAGCTTATACACCAATGTTTTAACTTATTTTATAATATAGTCTTTTTCAAGTAAAAATATAAATATAGAATAATAAATATAAAATATCACATATTCCAAACAAATCCAAAAACATTAAAAAATATTAAATAATTTTCTTTACCTTAACAACTTTTCTATTAAACCACTAAACATCACATGATCACCATCTCATGCTAGCACATAACTGTTATTAAACAGGCAAAAACTCTCCATATAGTAGTGCCACCTTGTGCTAATCAAAGTAATCAATGGACGCCAGAAGGCTTGTGCATAAAATCCCTATCTAGTGCCTACTCGTCCAATATCCCCAGACTAGTTTCTGGCTTGTGGCCTTCATCAGTGAAGCGCCTTGGATCTGAGAGTTTTTGCCTGTTTAATAACAGTTATGTGCTAGCAGGAGATGGTGATCATGTGATGTTTAGTGGTTTAACACCAATCCTGCCTAATAGGATAGTGATGGCTATGGTTGTTAAAGAGCCAAAGTCACCAAAATGTATGGGTGCTGAATTGAGTTCAGACCCATATGACTATATAAGCTATTGAGCTTAGATTAAAAATATTATTGTTTTCAATTTCATTCTCATAATTTTGTAGTTAAGTAGAGTTAAAAGGTGGCTGCTGGAGGGTTGCATTAGATCCTAAGATCTAGGTGCAGTGCTCTCAGATCCAAGGCTCCTCACTGATGAAGGCCACAAGCCAGAAACTAGTCTGGGGATATTGGATGAGTAGGCACTAGATAGGGATTTTTTGCAAAAGCCTTCTGTCATCCATTGATTACTTTGGTTAGCACAAGGTGGCACTACTATATGGAGAGTTTGTGCCTGTTTAACTTTTCTATTACAATCTCAATCAATTTTATTACATTTATATACCCATCCAAAAATATCCTAAAAACAGTTAATTAACAAATCTATTATTTCTTTTTTCTTTTTCCATAGCTCAATGTATTTGTAAACAAAGGGAGTGAGTCACTTTTCCCCTGGCTATAACTTACCAACAATGTTGACAAAGGTATGCTTATAAACACCAGAGCAACTAAGAATAGGTGGATTCATTTTATTTTTGATTCCTTTGTTCAACATTTAGATTGCTTTTAAATCATAGTCTGGGGAAAAGTGATTTACTTCCTTTGTTTATTTATGTTTCAATAAACATTCCCATTTTTTTGCATTTCATTCTTTCTTTACATTCTTTCCATTTTCAGTAACAAAATATAAAATTCTCTACTGTTTACTTAAATTCAAACTTAACCAAACATATTTCTTATATACACCCGGGTCTCGTTTTATGAGGATTTATTTAATGCGATTTTGAAGTTATGCGGTTCATGTTTCTTCTTAATATCTTTGTATGCGGTTTTCTTTTGTGCGATAAAAATTATTAGATCAGAAGTTGAGTTCCGATAATACACTATTACTTTAAATATTATAAATTTTGCACACTCACACGTCATATTTAAAGTAATAGTGCATTATCGGAGTTTGACTTCTCTCTAATAATTTCAATATTTTCAGCGCTTTATAATAGTATTGTAATAGATTTTATGCAATAAAGAAGTTCATAATTCACTTTAAATCAGGATTTCCCCATTTTATATACACACATTAAATTTTACAAGATTATAATGTAAATCTGTTCAAACGTTATAGATGCCTTTATTATGCTTGTTGTTGTTTTTGCATTTTAAATCATTCTATTTTTGCTTTTTTAAAAAGAGTATGTAATCAATTAATCATTTAGTGTCTGCAAGTTTATTTTTAAAAGGTGAGTTATAGCGGTGGGCACAATTAAATTTGACAATTAAAATATGATTTTTAATTATAATTAACAATTTAAAAATACATAACGTGATCTGAAATTAATGTGACGTGAACAATGAAATTTGATTTTTAAACGGAATTGAAAATTAAAAAATTAAAGACAAAATTAAGAATTTAATTTTTAATTTAGTTTTAATTAAATTTTGTCCAATAGTGGTGAGTCGGTGTCTTTTTATTATCGTAAGTCTAAGTTCTTATTTTTATTTTAAACTTTTAGTTTACTCTAACGGAGAAGAAAAAAACACCCAAGAAAATGAATTTATTTGGAAACAAAAATTTCAATTTTAGATCGCTTAGCGAAATCGGAAGGATCAACAGCAATTGGAAAACATTTAGTTTGGGCGAGTCCACGATAAGAGCAATTAAAAAAATGAAGTTGACGTAGTTGCAATGAAGTTGACGTAGTTGTATTTCCTCTTGTGAAGTAACTAACAGGTTTCTCTGGGCATAATTGCTGAGAGATTCTTGACTTCGTTTAATGAGAAGCTATAGTACATCACATCACATTACATCAGATGTCTTACTAGTTTACAAACGAACTTACTTATCGTCAATACTGTGCACATATGAAAAAATGAAAAATACTGTAAATTATGCATAAAAATATATTGTTTTGATTAAAATTAAATACTGTAGTTAATAAATAAGTAAAAAAAGTTTGTCTTGTATCAATTTTTTTCAAATTTGAAATTTTTTATTAGTCATATTTTATTTCCTTTTTTTTTCTGTGCGAATTTTAAAGTAATTTCACATTGTTGCTTTGCTTTTATGTGATTTTTGAAAATTACAGTAACCTATCCCCCATTTTTCAAGGTAAGTTAAGCCTATTTTTGTGCGATTTCTTTTGTGCGCATTTTCTGAGGAACCTATCTACCGCATAAAACGAGACCCAGGTGTAAAACGAGAACCAGGTGTATATATTTTCGTAAAATATTCTACTTAATAATAACCCATTAATGTTATCACATCTGAACAAATAATCTTTCAAATAGTCTACTATTGCTAATAAATCTAACGTTTCTTCTATAAAAATATCATCCAAAAACTCTTCACTTTTTCATATATCTATTCCCCTCTTGTCTTCCACAGCGTAAAGTTGTGGTTAAGACCTGTAGAGGTCCCTACTTTCGCATTTTCAAGCACATATTCTTGAGGTTACAGCCTTAGTAAATATTACTTGCATATTTAGGAAAATAACTTTCACATTAATATCTTGACTTCCTTTTAAATATTCTTTTCTATATCTAATCCCAGGTATACTTTAAAAAACTATTTTCTAACTTCACATCATTTACCACTATCTTCTCATCCACATTTTCCTCTATTTTATTATCTTTCCTAATTAATAAACTATTCTCCTTTTCCATTTCTACTATCAGCATTCTATTCTTTTATTCTTATATATATATTTCTTCCAAATCCCTTGTTTGATTTAATGAATAATAAAATTTGTTATAAACTGAATTCACACTCCTTTTTAATTAATGCATTCCATTTCTCTTAAATTAATGTTTATTTTTAATAAACACATTCCAAGCATTTAAAAAATTGGTAGTGTTCTGTTCTATTTTGTCAGCCGCTTGATGGTACTACTTTTAGCTAAATTGCTAGAAATATGCCGTTTCCGCAGCCGCAGCCAAGCAGATAGCTTTCTCTCTACGATAAAACACAGAAAGAGTCAGTTTACTCGGCTACCGCTACGGCTTTTTTCTATGCTAAAAGCACAGAAATATGCCTTCACTGGCTGTAATAGTTGCTTGTGTTACGCACTTTATCGTAATAGCTGGGTTGTACATTTTCGCTACAGTATCGTGTGATGGTATGTTGACTGCATCATATCTAAATAATTTAACTTTTCAGAACCACCTTTTTTTGTTTCATGTGAACTGACCTACTGGTACCTTCTAACAGTTTTAACAGTGTCATCAATGTTCCATCAGGACTGTCTTAGCATCACAAATTGAATTTTAGGGTGCAGCACAGCACTACTTTGAAAATCCCGATGAAAGTAACGTATCGCGAGAAATCATCTGAGACAAGGAAGATGGCTGCTTTGAACTCTGAAAATTGGCAATTACCAGTCACTGGAGTTGGATTTCATTATAATAGTTTGTTATAATTATCAACTTTAGTGGAAATAACGCCATCAAGCAGTGTCTGTGTCTAATCAACTATTACCAATAAGACTATGTTTGAAGTAATCAAATCAACATTAGTGAAAAAAAGGATTCGTTCAGGTTGTCTCTATTGCCTAACAATTCGCAAAAAAAAAAAACATGAAATAAAGGAACATTTATTACCAAACAAAAATAAATTGGTTATGGAGGCATTGTTTATCAACCAAAAATAAAACTGTTTGAAGTAATCAAATCAACGTTAGTGAAAAAACACGGTATTAACAAACGAACATTTTGCAAATATATTCAATTACTTTCCAAAAAAAAAAACCTAATCTAAATAAACATTTCTTACAAAACAAAAAAATATTGGTCATTTTAAAAAAAAAAAAACTAAAATAAAGGAACATTTATTATAAAAGAAAAAGAATTGCTTATTAATTGAAAATCTGTAACATTAGTTTAACAAATAATAAAGAAAATGTAATGGCCCAGTAACGTTATATCGATGTATTTTGTTGGAGGACCAACACCATCAAGCAGGATGGATTGTCATAAATATGAGTACCCTTTTTTTTTATATCATTTTACAGAATTCCAAATAATTGATTCTTTTTAATGGATCACTTTTAAATATTTTCAAATTTCTTCTTTTCTTCAAATATTAACTTATCTCAATTCAAATTTACTAGTGAATTATCTTTTTTTGTACCAGCTATTTTTGCTGCCATTCAGAGTACAAGTATCAGTTACATGCTTATTGAATCCAGTTAAGTTGAAACATCTTCAAAGTCTATTATAATTTTTAAATGATTAGCAAGTTCTAATTTAAATCCAATGGAGTATTTCTAAAAGTTAGGAATGCTTTTTTGCAATAGTTTTTGTCACTCCAGTTTAGCATTAAATCTATCTTATAATTCACTAATTAATGATCACTCACTGTATTGAGTCTATTAAGCTATTACAATCTTGAAATACATATTTTCTATTAGTCAAAATATAAGCAAATTCTGCTATACTTTCATTTTGATATTTCCATGCCCATTTTTGCTTACATTTTTCTTGAACAAGCAATTCATATCCTATATTTATTTATTTTTTTTGCAAATTCCACAAGTCTGTCTTCTTTGATTACTGCCACCAGAGCCAAAGTTGTTCACAGCATTTTATTTTTCAATCATTTTCAAATTCTAGCATTAAAGTCCTCCATGACAATTTTACAATCCAACAAAAGCATTTTGTATCTTATATATAAAATCCCTATTTTCTCTGTTATCTGATTGGTGAATGTATGTTTGTTTGTAAGGCTGTCACGTGTCAAATTCACAACCAATTAAAAAAAACTGCTATGTTTATGCGAAGGAAGTAATTCTACCATAACAAAAAATGTTCAAAAAAAAAATCAGTATATGTACTTTTAACTAAAGAGGAATAGTATTTAAATCATAAAGAAAATATAATTACAGTATATAAATTCATATTTGAAATATGATATTTAGTGAGGCAATAAAAATAGATGCAATAGTAACATATTTACATTTAATATATACACTTCCTTGCCATCTATTAATGATATCTCTACTCCTCTTCCTAGTCTTTCTATTGCTCTCTCTCTCTCTATTTCTCTCAAATGTAACAAAAACAAAATAGGTGACATAGGGTATCCTTACTTTAGTCCCACCCCATTTTTAATTCTGATTCTATATCTCCTAATTGATATATATAGTATTTATTTTCATACAATCTCTTAATAATATCCACTTAAGCTCCATTTATTCCCAAATTTAATAAACTTACCCATAATCTATTTCCATTTACTCTTATCATATGCCTTCTCTATATCTATAAAGATCATACATATATAACTGTCTATCTGTATTCCTATTTATATCTCTAGCTTCTCTTTTCCATTATCACTCCAACACACTTCCTTATTTCATCCATCATCCCACGTGGTTCCTTCTATGTCTTCTCAATTTCTTGGAATCCATTTTAAGATTTCAACTGTCCATCTATTATCATCTCTTCTAAAAATACGTTCAGCCGAATCCCACTTCAGTCTCTTAATTCTTTAAATGATGTCAGTAACCTCTTTGTTCTCTCATCCATGTATTTCATTTTTGATCTCTTCTTGTTACTCCTAACATATATTTCTCCATACTTTGCTGAGTGGTCTGAAGTTTCTATATTGCTCTTCTGTTAAGTGTCCAAGTCTCAGATCCGTAAATTAAAAATCTTCCTTTTCAAACACATAGGCATATTTCCTTTTAATATTAAATTATTTCTAACAAAAGCACTAATCAAGTTTAATTCCATGATTAATTTCATCCATTATGTTTCCATCTGTAGTAATAGTCTGACCAAGATATGTGTAGTTGTTGACTTGTAATTCAACATTATCATTCTTTATTGTCTTCTTTTGAGAAAATCCACTGAACGTTACTTTAGTCTTTTTTAACACTTATCTTCAATCCTATTTTCTTAATTTCATCTGATAACTCTTGCAAATATTTCCTAAAGTTCTAAAGCATTATTTGCAAAAACAACTGCATCATCTGCAAAATCTAGATTATTTAAATAATCTCCATTTACTTTTATTCCATTAGCTTCCCATTTTACTTCACAAAATACTTCTTGCAGAAAAGAATTTGTTGTTAACTGAAAGATCCTTTGGTTTCTTTTGGAAGCCTTAAAGGAACCGAAACAGAACAAATTCCTAATATCCTCCATATGTTCTTGTTGTTGCAGCTATTATTACTATGTGATTATTCCTATAGTATAAAAACATGGATGAGCTTCTTACCAACATGCATTAGCCAACATAATGAGTTTATTGGCTTTTTACTTCTGAATTTAAGATCAAGAAACAACATGGTCTTTCTTACAGTTGCCCGATAGTTATTAACTATAAGTGGTCCTTAACTTTCGTACCTAATTAGTCCCTGAAATGTGTATGAAAATTGAAATGTACGAAAGTAGAGTGATATAAACAAAAAAAAATAATAAATGTTTTTAAAATATTTATTTTTTTAATGTGTATTAGCATATACATAAATAACTCTTTATTGATTAGTATCTGGTATTTTCTTTATAAATTTATGAAGAGATAGTTGAATTGTACTCTTTCTTTTCTTGATATAAAATTCTGTAACATGCTGTCTTTTTATATTACCCCAATAAGAAATAGCGAATTGTGCGAAAGTAGAATGTATGAAAGTTTAGGATCTCCTGTATACTCAATTGAGTTTTCTTGAAGGCAGAATGAAAGTACAAAGTATATATGCTTTATTTAAATGAATATAATTAAACATCACATGACAACCACTTCTTATCCACACACAGCAAGCTAGAGTAATCAGTGGATGCCAGAAGGCCACAAGCCAGAAACTAGTCTGGGGATATTGGATGAGTAGGTCCTAGATGGGGATTTTATGCACAAGCCTTCTGGCATCCATTGATTACTCTAGCTTGCTGTGCGTGGCAATACGTATAGTGAGTTTTGCCTGTTTTATAATGAAATATGTTGCCAATAAACTGCAATAAGTGGAAGTTCTTAAATATATATTATATTGGCATGCAAATAACTTAGTTTGATAATGATTATGATTAAGTACAATTATACTGGAATTCCATTCAATCTGTTTTTCTTTCATTATTGATTGCAATTTTCATGCTATCCAACATTTTTATTTAAATCAAACTCTTTATATATTTTTTATAAATAATTGCTAAGCTTCCTACAGCGCCATCTCTGAACCAATGTAAGTGTTCCATGGAATGTCTGGATCATAAGTAATGACCACAATGTGATAGTGTGTGTCATCATATCTTAACCTGACAGAACAAAATACTAATACTCAATTTTGTTTTAAATTGGGCAAAACTGATACTGAAATATTCAAGATTCAAACTTTTTATGACAGTGAAACGAGTTGTAACAGTATTTTCAAGTAATTTGCTAGATTTCATGATAGCAGAGAGATTATTGAAGATGATCTATGAAGATACAAAACACACTGTTCCATTTCATTTGTAATTAATTATCCAGATGCACCAATGCCTTAAAATTTTTGTGAATACTTAAACTATGTTGGTATATAACAAGTGTTAAATTAGAGATGGCACTTGAAACAGTATATTCCTGCCCTCATATCTGTTTCTCCTATTTGTCCCCACAGTCATATCTATGCCGGTTTTAAACACTCTCTAGTACAGGTATATATGTATCCACACAGTTATATATGCATTCACACAGTTATATAGGTATTGTCACACATACATGCATATATAAATTACTGTAATATTAATGTTTGTATATATATTGCAGCATTTATATTTTGTTTAGTAAATAATATTTTGTATAAAATCTACCTTATTTAGAGAATGTACAGTTTAAATATTCGCTAAATAATCTTTAGCAAGTTTTATTTAGATGAATTGTGAATTACTTGTGAAATTCACAGAATTGTGTTAAAACAATTTAGAATAATTCTCAAGTTGGATCGAATGGTTTCTGAGCTATAGCCGATTGTAATGAATTACTTTTCCAGATCGAAACCAGTAAAAGTTTGGGCAATAAAAAAAAAAAAGATCAGAGTCAAAGAAACCGACTATGAGCTATAAAATCTAGAGGGGGGTTGAATTCTGAGTTAAAATAGATAGCCGACTGGTTTTGATCCGAGAAATATAAATATTGCAGATTTCTTAGGTTATCCTTCTTTTTAGCTTGTCTTTCCTGTAAATCGTTGTGAAGTCCAGACTCCAAGATGGTCGAGTAGAATAAAATATTTGCTGTCTCTCTGAGTGGGGATGGTGCTCTCCATTCCTTCAGCATACCTATGGGCAAATTTTCCAGCAGCCTGCATGAGAGGGAGATATAAAGAAATTGAAGACCTACCTGAAAAGAAATGCCACTGAAATTATGCTACTATTTGATGTGCCTTCTTCCAGCCACTATCATTGATGTACGCCTCAAGTCACCGAGAAGACAATGGTAATAATTTTAAAGACTGCATCCTATAAATTTAATCTATAAATTCTAATGTAAGCTAGCTTATACACTTTAAAGAACGTTCTATCTAAATTCTCAAAACTGTTTAACTCACTTGTAAAAGAAACTCTGTAAACTTGTGTAAATTTATATGTATTGTAAAAATCATTTCTGGTCAACTGCTCTTTTAAAATCTATAACTTCCTTTCAAGTCACTAAAAAAAAAAAAATCAATTTTTTTATTTAATCCTGTGAACTGCCTGAAATCTTTTATAAATTAAAGATTTTACTTTTTGTAATCATTAAATGTCTGAAATCTATTATCTTAAATTCCTACAGACTACGGTCATGCCTAACTTTATAAATTAATTAGTTAGTTTCACTGTTCCGAAAGATGAGCAGTTAGTTTCACTGTTTCGAAAGATGAGCATATTATCACATATATTAAACATAAACAAAATGAATTTAAACAAAATATTAAAAATATTAAAGGAGATAATTGTAATCTCCACTTTAAACATTTTAAAAACACTATTTATTGTATTGAATCACTGTTTCAAAATTATAATATTGATAATAAACGATCGCTAACCGCTCGTTGTTATCATGATTATATATATATTGTAATAATTAATTTATAAAGGAGATAATTGTAATCTCCACTTTAAACATTTTAAAAACACTATTTATTGTATTGAATCAGTTTCAAAATTATAATATTGATAATAAACGATCGCTAACCGCTCGTTGTTATCATGATTATATATATATATATTGTAAGATTGTAATATTTTGCAAGGTTTGCTTAGCTGGTTTTATATATTATAACTTTTAATATCTATTAGTTAGAAGGGGATATAGTAGCTAGAGATGATAAAGTATATTTGCTAATGTTTATATTAAATCCAATCAAATATACTTTCCCCCTTTTAATTATGAATATGTATATGCAGATTCAGGATCTTAACTAGATTTATTATATAGTTTAAGTCCCTTTTTATTAGCATAACTATAATGCTAGTTTAAGAACTGGATTGAATTAGTTTGACAGATAGAAGCTATCTGTTTTAGGCACATTTAATTAATTATATGCATACTTATTGCTTTATATTGTGTGCATTGGGGTGTGTGACTTTATATAGTACACTTAGGTGTTATGTTTTGCTGCACCTCTTAAATGGGTACACGGTAACAAGCCACCCCATTATTTAGTTCGGGTTATGGCTATCTTTATTAGAACTGGAGCATGCGGACCCAGAGTTTTCCTAAAGCCAATCTGAGTTCCTGAACTTATATGTTCATATATAAATAGCAGCAAACCGTCGGTCTCAGAGCAAACCGAGCATTTGATGCTGAAGCTCTTGAATAATCACTCACTCACACTGCAAGATTACTTTTTAATATATATGTGAATCTAAAGGTAACCAGTTCTTTCCCACCTATTAATTAATTATTCAGCTTTAGACTGAAGTTTGAATCTGGGTTATCAGGTTGAATCTGCATGATATTGAGCTTATTTAGTTGCTCGCTTTATTAATATATATTAAAGCCACTTTAGAGCTGTCAGTACTCATCATCTCTACTAAGCTATCAGCTTATAACTTAAGCAAACCAAAATCGTAGGATGGGTATGTTAAATGATTAGGCATGACTTATGCACCTCATATACATATGTATTTTAATATATTAAAATGGGACAGATGTACTGATAGCAGTCCCATCCATTATCAAATGCCTGCCTGTATTGGATACCTTATTGAATTTTGTACAATTCTTGCCATTGTGACATTTTGTTTTATATATTTGCTATTGTTTTAATAAATCTTTTTAAAATATAAACTGTTGCATATCTTTCTTGCTCAGGTTCTAGTTCAAACCAATCCACAGAATATTATTCAATTTCACAGTCCATTACTCCAATTTCTTTATGTTTTTATGCGCTATATGTGTATGTCTGTAGTTAAGATTAATAGTGTTAAGTGCTATATACCACCCATCTAGTTAAGTCAGTAGTGACCTTAAGTCTCATATTTCTTCCTGCCCTATGCCGGTCCGCGGTTAAATGAAGACTGAGTGTAGCTCAGAGATGTCACTCATAAGGTGTTAAATTTGGAGTACTGGCAAATGAGTTGAAGTTTGGTCGGATTAGAGGTCTTAACCACCTCACTCCGGTCAGCTTTGGTGTATCTTGCTTGGGCTCTGGATTTTGTTGCAAGAGTGTACAAATCTAACCGTTACACACTATAAATGGCTTGGAGAGAGAAATAGTCACCTTTTCACTGTGCTACACTGTGCATAATGTTTGCTATTTACACATTTTTATATACGTATATTGTCTGGTAATGATGATGAAACAACAAACTTTGATCATTGTTAATAATAGTGTATAACTGTTTGCTATTCCTTAACACAATTTATTCTAATTTAATATTTAGAACTATTTTGTAAAAAAATATATAGTGGTACATAGTCTTCATTAAAATTATTATAATTTTCTATGATTGTTAAATATTTGTTAGTATATTTTATTTTATTAATCACGTAAATTTAACTTTCAAAGATTTAAAGGATTATTTTTAATAAAGTTATAAATAACATTACACTTCCTGTATTAATGTCAATTTATTTATGAGACAAAAGATGGCTATCTTTAAAGCATGAGTGGGTAGCTAAAATTAATAAAGAATGCATAATAGATATAAAAATATTCTAGATTTTCAATAATTTATCTTTGAAAGTTAAATTTACTTAATTAAATAAAACGTACTATCAAATATTTAGCAATCATAGATAATCATAATAATTTTAATGAAGACTAAAATTTCACTACTCGGACTAATACATAAGTACTATTTACTTTTTTTTTTTTTCATAAAGCTTAGTGAAGATTTACTTTGTTACAAAATTATAATTTATTTATCTATGAACTTTTATGTTTGTTTTTATGTCAATCAGAGTGAAAAAATATTTATAGCAAATTATAGAGAAAAGAAATCAAATATATATTCTTTATATGTGTTCAAATAACAGCATGAAAGAAGTAAAATAGAGGTAATGAACAAAAATTTCCTTCACACTCTAGAAATTTTTTTATTAATGGCTACAAGCGAGAAAAAAATAGATAGCCTTGTGGGAGAAAGTATAAGAATTTTAAAAATGAACTGCAGCTTGAGAGCTTGGAGAACCTAAATTTAAGTGGATGATTTCTCAAATATATAATCCCAAGATAATACTTATTTTTATTTTACTGAAATAAAACTATATTATGGCTTTATTTAGCGTATGTACAAATACAAACATAATGTATGTATATGAATGTATAAAGAAAACAAGGGATAAAGTTTGTAATCCTAATATTATTTAACAATACAGTATATTAATATATGCCACTTTATAATATGGTTAACTGTTCAAGAATAACACAGAATATAAAAGTAATTTTGAGTCAGCCAGATTTAATTTTTTTTTTTTTACTCTTTATTCTCTCTCCCCCTATATTTTTTTTTAGTTGCAAAATCCAAGAAGCTTTAACTATCATCATTCAAAATTAACTTCTTACACACCCAAGAAAATATATATACACACACAAATTTAATGTTGCCTCTATCTTACGAAAAACAAGCCCTTTATCCCTAAACCAATTAGCAAACAATCCCATGATCATGAATACAATATTACAGATTTTTAAAAATTATATTTGCTATATTTCAAAGTTTCCTTAAAGGCTGTCTTATTGTTATTATAGTTATATACAAACTGGCCATTTTTAAAAGGGATACTCTCACTGCACTTTTTATTACAGTTTTAAAAACTTTCTTGTCGATATCTGACAAATATTACTGACGTTTGCTGGCGCAATGTGATTAAATAATCAAAAATATCAATTTAACTGTCAACGTTGATTATAAATTTGTCTAATTTGTCTTTGTGATATCTGTTTTATACAGTTGTTTGTAATATTAACTTTTTATTATATATATATATAATAACTCGGAATTTTAGTAGCTTCCGAGTCTCAAATTGAAAGTTACGTCACTTTTTATATAGTACATATATATTTAATGTCCCAATTGTTTTTTTATCAATCAATTTAATCTAGACAATATCTAGGTGAGAAGTTTAATTTTCAAACTAAGCACGATCTATTTTAATATTCCATATTTAAGTCAATTGATGAAATAAGTAAATAATTACATACTCAAACTTGATACATCACAATAAACGTAAGGCCTTAATTAACAGAAACCTTACACAATTTGCTTAAATACTAAATAAATACATTTTTTTAGAGGACATAATGTTTTGGTTATATTACAAGAAAAATAAATTTTAATTAGTATAAACTTATTGAGAGCTGCCTTTTATAGATATAAACGTTAACGTAAAACAAAGAGAAACAGTTTGTTGACATCTAAATAATTTCATGTTATTTCGACACCAACGCTTATTCGTAAAATAAAAATATAATTTATTATAACAGACTAAAAAGTTTAAATGTTTTCATATAAAATTTCAAATATTATATATAACATTTTTCTCTTAAGTTTCGAATAAATATATTTTTTCATTACGGATAGTAACAGATATATAGTATAATGAGGTTTTGTTTTAAAAAGAAAGTCATTTTAGTATTATGAAAGTAATATATTTTATATATTTAAAAAAAGTACTTACAATATTATCATTCATATCGGATGAAAAATAATTTATGCGACTGTTTTAATTTTTTTTTTTTTTCAAAATTTGAAGAATGACAATCCAAAATACATACAACCGTCAGCCATATTGAATGTTTAATAATCGTAATCGTACCAATTTCCCGAGAATATTTATTATGATAATAAATTATAAAAATTTTAAAAGATTTTATAAAAATGTTTCATAATTTTTATTAATAATTATAATAGTAAAAAACAAAACAAAAAATAAATAAATAAAAATAATAGATATGTCATGTGATTTGTAGCAGACGATTTTATGCTTAACAAACTGTCAATATTTTTTAAAAGTAAAACTTTTTCAGATACAAACAGTTGCTTGCATTTGGAAAATTTTAAATAGTTGTTTGTATTTGGAAAAGTTTAAATAAAGTTTCAAATTTTCTAGACCTTCAACATTTAATGCTAGATGATGGAAATAATCCAACTCATCACATCTAATATACATCATCGCAAACCTTCAAGCAAATAAAGCTTGCTTTTTAATAAAAAACACAAGCTTACTATTTTAAAGAAAATTTGGGAAACATATACAAAATTCCAAAAAATGTATGTAATCAGCAATAACTAAACAGTTTGAAAAAGCTTTGTAATATAAACTTACTTTATTGATGTATATTTTACTTAATGTATTGAAAAATAAGTAGATAATACAGTCTCAAATAAATATTACTAAAGATCTTTCCAGCATCCCTTTACAAAAGGATAGTAAAGAAAATATGGTCAATCAACTGCTACGTAATGATGGTTTTCAAAGTTTCTTTGTTGTTATTGTTGTTTTAATCTCTAGCTAAGAATAATGAAATACTTATTTACCAACCAATAACTTAAAAAGAGTTAAACAAGAAATGAAATTTCTAAAACCCTTACTAATTATGAATTAAGTAGTTTCATGGGGAATACTAAAGAAGCCTTTTCATCTATACTGAAAGTATATCATATGATACTAAATCATCCATGCACTTTATTACTGTTACACAATGCTTTATTTACCATCCTCTTTTACAGTTAACAGTTTTGATTGCCCCAGAAATTTTCTTCAGAACTTTTATATCTCCTAAACTTGGGTTGTAATAATTTTCTTTGGCTTCAATCTTTATTTTACATATATAATCCATATAAAAAGAATATAAAAATACTTCTTTATGTTGTTATTAAAAACGACAAATATAATACATATGGAAATATAGCTAAATTACATAAAGAGCAATTTAAAAATTTATATATTAAGTATGGTTATAAAAGTAAATGTATAGATAATATTTTTTATAAAAATAAATATAATAGAAATAACAAATCTGATAATAAATGGATAAAAATTTCATATCATCCTAAAATATATAATGCATTATTAAAAAATTATGTAAATAGTAAAAAAGATACAAATATAGGTTGGGCAAACAGTAAAGATTTAGATAAATTAGTAGGTAACTATAAAATATTAGATGATTTAAAATATAAGAAAGGTATGGTTTATAAAATTATATGTGGAATTTGTAAAAGAGTATACTATGGACATACAAGTAAACAATTAGAAATAAGAGCTAAAGAACATAACGCTGCAATAAATAGGAGAGATGATAAATCTGCTTTGTTTATACATTATTTAGAATATGGTCATAAAATAGATTGTACTAAAAATATACTAGCATTAAATTACTTGAAAAATGTTAATAGGCGAAAAGTATATGAAACTAGTTATATTAAAAATAATAGTAATAATTGTATGAACATTTATAAGGGTTCAATTAATTTGACTAATAATTGGCTAAAATTAGATGATTGGATAGATAAATAAGAAGGGTGTTAATATTTTAATGTTTTGTGTGGTTTTTTTTTTGTGTTTTTGAGTATATATGAATATACTATAATTAATGAAGGAATATATTTTATATTTTTTATTTTTTGTATTGTATTGTATGTATTCATGAAATAATTGATGATAATAATTGTTTTTTGTTGGTTGTATTATAAATAGATGTCGCTATATGTATGGTTTACGGTAATCGTGAGTAGACATATTGAAAAGGATACAAATTATATGTATTGTAACGAGACAGCGTTACATCAATATTAAATCTAGGATACATCGATAAACACACACACACCAGCAAGCAACATAAAACACTCGTAACTTTATTTCGTAATTAGTAATAGTTTTCTTTCTCTCATAAATACATTTTATAAAACACATTGATAAAATGCAGACGGTAAAACGTCTAATTAAATGATTAAAGCCTTTAGATAATAAAATTAATAACAAAAAATAATATGCTTTCCTAAAGAATAAAAAATAATACGCACTCCTAAAATAATAAAAATAATTATCAATCAAAATCACCACGGGGAATTAGAAATGTTTATTTTAGAAATATAATTTTAGCTAGAATAAAACTTATAGAAAAGATTTGAGGAAAAGATAAATGCTCGACTTCTAAATTTAAAATAACTTGTATTGTTCTAGTAAAACACACGCACACACGCATGCCTTCGAGGTGTGAAGGAATAAGTTGGTTGAGTGAGATTGCTAAATAAGATTGTCCCAAAATAAATATTGCCGTTAGCACAAAGAGTGAGTGAGCAGGTACCTCAAACGCGGACCTGAACGACAACTCCAAGAACAGGGAACTATGGGGGTAGATTGGATCCTAAGATATGGATCAACCCTTATAAATACTAGTCAAAACCTATTCATTAATTAATTGTGGATATTTGGAGATTGATTTAAAAATTAATCAATTAATTGTGGAAAGAGTTGTTTGGATTCAGTTCGATTCGATTCATTTCGATTAATACATTTTCATTATTGTTTTTATTTTCCAATTCTCAGTACGCTGAATTACCACCTGCTCATTTATTCCGATGCTGATGCTTTTATCTAAAATTAGAATTGTTCTGAATTAGCTTGGTTATTCCGCAATACTTAAAATGATCATCATGAAATTAATACCAAGAGCGCCGACTGTCATGAGGGGCTAATCAACCCTTCAGTGACTGATCGGCGCTCCGCTACTGAAATATCTCCGAAGCTATGGAATTCTGATAACATCGCCATGTTAAGTGAATGCTCCTAATAAAAGAAATGTTCCGTGAAACACCCAAACTCGTCCAGACCAATCGACCTTCGTTGCAACCCAGACAAATCCTAGGTAAATATGTTTTTTTATTCTGTTCACTCACTCAATTAATAAACTCGTAAGGCAATCTCGAAATTAACCAACATAAATTTACTCAAATAAATCTTAAAACTTTCCTCGTCATGATAGTTTATCTTTATTACTGAACTTTGTAAACATGAACTCTGAACTTAAGTGAAGCTAAGGAAAGATTAGATATTTATCAAATAGAAAAGAACTTTCTCGTCATTCAAATTGTGTTATGAATACTTATGATTCTCTGTGGGCGTGAATGTATGTGCGCGTGTGTGATAAATCAATTAATAATGTTTTGTAATAAATCAATTAATAATGTTCGTAATAAATAAATTAATAATGTTTCTTTTCATATTTAATAAACTTGTTCAATATCTTATCAAGTCGAGCATATCTCAAATCTTTTCACACACAATCAAAACCATAGTTACTTATTCTTTGATAACTTATCTTTGAAGTAGATTTAGTCAATTTTAATTTTCATTTAGTTATTTTATTAATTATGTCACCATCGTGCCGTAAGTCACGATGTTTCTTATTTCACCTTAGTTAAGATAGATTTAAGAGCGGGCGGGTCTATAATCAAAATAAACGTCAATAAATTATGTTATATACAATAAAGCGGGGGGGATGAACTTGTAAGCCTTGTGTTCGGGGCGTAAGCGAACAACCTCATAGGTCAGTGATAACCAATAAACGATCCTTAAGCCGTGATCGACTTAGTAGAAAACCTTGCTGATTTGAATTAGCGGACAATGCGTCTTCTCCGGGAGGAATCATTTTAGAAATAAACATGTAACAACCTTGAGACACCTTATTGGTCCATGCTGGGAGTTTTGAGCTAGTGGGTGGGATTAGACTTTGAAATCGTTTTGACATGATGTAAGGTGATGCGAGTAGTTAAAATCAACTTAAATAATCGTATCTGGCGCCCCCTTATGTGGATCGTGAATAACTGTCGATGTAAGAAAAAAAATAAAGCCTTACGCTATGTCATGTTTGTTTCGAAGCCGTAATCTCGGAAGAGTGAGGGGTTCCCGTTACATTGGCGCTTCCAACGTGAGGCTAGTATAAATGAAGCTTCTAAACATAAAGAAAAAGCAAATCTAGATACTAGCAAAAGCGGCCGAACTGGGAGAAGACGCGGAAATATTTAAGTAAAAAAAAAAAAAAAAAGCTTAAAAAAAAAAATATATATATAATAAACAAACGGAACAAAATCGCGGCGATGCTTAACATCGCAAATGGGTAAACAAAACATCGGAACCGGAGCAAAATAAACAAAACAAATAAAGCATAGCAGGAGATAAGGGAGCGGACGCCGATCGGTCGCTGTCACCATAAAACGAATAAAATCAAAATAAAAGAAGAACTTATCACCAAATGGATAACAATATGGAAATCACGTGGGAGGAGACAGGGGAAAGCCCCATAACATTTAAGAAGGCCGAAGTGAAAGAGGAGGCCGAATCGGACATGAAAACCTTAATAAGAATGATGGGCCAGATGATGAAAGAGATGAGGGAGGGTAGAGAGGAACTCATTAGGGAGATCCGAAAGATAGCGAGGAGAGAGACCGAAGAGCCAGAGGAGGAGCAGGACAGAGAGGAAATAAAAATCACCGAGGTAGAAAATGAAATCACCTCGATGAAAATAGAAATCGACACGGCCAAGGCCGAAATAGAAGAGGTGAAAATGGAGGCAATAACAGCGAAGGCAGGGCTAGAAGACATCGCACAAAAGGTGGACGCGATGGACAAAAGAATGGAGGAAATCGAACCACAACGGAACGGACCGGAAAAAATCATGACCGAACGACTAGAGAAGTTGGAAGAGAGGGTCGAAAGGGAAATAAATAAACGGGAGCCAAGCCAGTCGTGGGCCGAAAGGCAAGTTAAAATCGAAACCTTCAGAGCAGGCGAGAACGAGAGCCCCATCGACCACATAGAAAGCGTACGGAACCTATTTTCGGAACCCTCGAAACCAGAACGGGACAAAATTGGTATTGCCAGCACGTACTTACAAGGACCGGCTCGGGATTGGTGGAGGACCATCGAATTCAAACCCAGATCGTTCATGGAGTACCGTGAGGAGATACTACGGAGTTTCTGGAACACCACCAGGCAAGAAGGAATCTACTTCCACATTACGAACGAGAAGTACGGCTCCAAATTGGGCGAGACTATCACCCAATTTTACTACAGGCAGGTGGCCGGTCTCCAACAACTGCCAGCATACCATATGACAGAAGAACAGATCGTCTCGATCGTAAGACATAATATGCCAACGGACATCAGGCGGATGATGTTGAGCCGGGACGACAAGGGCATCCACGAGATGGGAAACGCCATCGCAAGATTCGAGCGAGCAGAAGGAAGGGGGAGGCAGATAGAGAGGCCCAGACCAGAGCTAGAAAGGAGGAAACTACCACCAGACCGATACTAAAAAAAGGAAAAAAAAAAAAAAGAGAAGAACGCTGCCGGACCCGGACTCGTAACAGGAGCATGATTACTGGAGTACCATTAAGAAACCAACTAGTACTGTAGGAGAACGACCTCGGACCGGAAGAAACAAAAAATGTCGCATCGAACCACACACAAACAAGGGGGGAAGGGGGGTCAATAAACCATCGTTTCATTTAAACCAATAACTAACGCAAGAAAACTATTCACGTTAAATAAGTCAGTATTTCGAAACCATCTTCCCGAAAGCCATTTAGATCAAGGAACATCGCCCGCCGTCAACTAAAAATGTAGTAATCCAAGAAAAAAAAAAAAAAAAACACGAAGACTAACTAGAGGAAAAGAGAGCCGGATCACGAAAAGTACACGATCACTGTTCCTTCCCTCACCATTTTCCATTGTGCTAGGAGGTACAGAGCTCGGATATTTCGTATATTTATGTTCTAGATTGTTCGCTACCTCTTACTTGTCGTTTTTCTGCAGAGGGGACGTCGGAAAGGTCCATCCCCCTGCCTCCCATTAGATAGGCCGTAAGGAAAGGCCATGTAGAATCGTAACCTTGCATCGCGGGACCTCGGAAATGTCCATCCCCATGCCGCCCTTCCGCCCGGGTGCCTGTACCAGATTGGGTAGGATATACCAATTATGGCACGCCGAGCTGAGTTCGTAGAGATCGAATCCGAGCCTGACCACATAACCTGCCAATGTGTTTTCTTTACGTGAGGGAAAGTCGAACCACAGGAAGTGGCCCGGAGTAAACGAGGGGAAAGTCGTGAAGTACGGTGTAAGAGAAAAAAAAAAAAAAAATTAAAAGTGCGAAACCTCGCATTTTGATTTTTTTTTAGACGGAGCGCGGGGATATGTAACGAGACAGCGTTACATCAATATTAAATCTAGGATACATCGATAAACACACACACACCAGCAAGCAACATAAAACACTCGTAACTTTATTTCGTAATTAGTAATAGTTTTCTTTCTCTCATAAATACATTTTATAAAACACATTGATAAAATGCAGACGGTAAAACGTCTAATTAAATGATTAAAGCCTTTAGATAATAAAATTAATAACAAAAAATAATATGCTTTCCTAAAGAATAAAAAATAATACGCACTCCTAAAATAATAAAAATAATTATCAATCAAAATCACCACGGGGAATTAGAAATGTTTATTTTAGAAATATAATTTTAGCTAGAATAAAACTTATAGAAAAGATTTGAGGAAAAGATAAATGCTCGACTTCTAAATTTAAAATAACTTGTATTGTTCTAGTAAAACACACGCACACACGCATGCCTTCGAGGTGTGAAGGAATAAGTTGGTTGAGTGAGATTGCTAAATGAGATTGTCCCAAAATAAATATTGCCGTTAGCACAAAGAGTGAGTGAGCAGGTACCTCAAACGCGGACCTGAACGACAACTCCAAGAACAGGGAACTATGGGGGTAGATTGGATCCTAAGATATGGATCAACCCTTATAAATACTAGTCAAAACCTATTCATTAATTAATTGTGGATATTTGGAGATTGATTTGAAAATTAATCAATTAATTGTGGAAAGAGTTGTTTGGATTCAGTTCGATTCGATTCATTTCGATTAATACATTTTCATTATTGTTTTTATTTTCCAATTCTCAGTACGCTGAATTACCACCTGCTCATTTATTCCGATGCTGATGCTTTTATCTAAAATTAGAATTGTTCTGAATTAGCTTGGTTATTCCGCAATACTTAAAATGATCATCATGAAATTAATACCAAGAGCGCCGACTGTCATGAGGGGCTAATCAACCCTTCAGTGACTGATCGGCGCTCCGCTACTGAAATATCTCCGAAGCTATGGAATTCTGATAACATCGCCATGTTAAGTGAATGCTCCTAATAAAAGAAATGTTCCGTGAAACACCCAAACTCGTCCAGACCAATCGACCTTCGTTGCAACCCAGACAAATCCTAGGTAAATATGTTTTTTTATTCTGTTCACTCACTCAATTAATAAACTCGTAAGGCAATCTCGAAATTAACCAACATAAATTTACTCAAATAAATCTTAAAACTTTCCTCGTCATGATAGTTTATCTTTATTACTGAACTTTGTAAACATGAACTTTGAACTTAAGTGAAGCTAAGGAAAGATTAGATATTTATCAAATAGAAAAGAACTTTCTCGTCATTCAAATTGTGTTATGAATACTTATGATTCTCTGTGGGCGTGAATGTATGTGCGCGTGTGTGATAAATCAATTAATAATGTTTTGTAATAAATCAATTAATAATGTTCGTAATAAATAAATTAATAATGTTTCTTTTCATATTTAATAAACTTGTTCAATATCTTATCAAGTCGAGCATATCTCAAATCTTTTCACACACAATCAAAACCATAGTTACTTATTCTTTGATAACTTATCTTTGAAGTAGATTTAGTCAATTTTAATTTTCATTTAGTTATTTTATTAATTATGTCACCATCGTGCCGTAAGTCACGATGTTTCTTATTTCACCTTAGTTAAGATAGATTTAAGAGCGGGCGGGTCTATAATCAAAATAAACGTCAATAAATTATGTTATATACAATAAAGCGGGGGGATGAACTTGTAAGCCTTGTGTTCGGGGCGTAAGCGAACAACCTCATAGGTCAGTGATAACCAATAAACGATCCTTAAGCCGTGATCGACTTAGTAGAAAACCTTGCTGATTTGAATTAGCGGACAATGCGTCTTCTCCGGGAGGAATCATTTTAGAAATAAACATGTAACAACCTTGAGACACCTTATTGGTCCATGCTGGGAGTTTTGAGCTAGTGGGTGGGATTAGACTTTGAAATCGTTTTGACATGATGTAAGGTGATGCGAGTAGTTAAAATCAACTTAAATAATCGTATCTGGCGCCCCCTTATGTGGATCGTGAATAACTGTCGATGTAAGAAAAAAATAAAGCCT
>JAQFVV010007792.1:0-58575 GCA_028023455.1 Epiperipatus broadwayi
TGTGCCATTACAATTTGGTCACTAGTCAAATTTATAGTAATGTGCAGGTAGAAAAGGTAAACCAAAAATCATCATCACATTTTTATATAATCATAAATGAAGCTGTAGGGCATCCAAGTTCAAACCCTACCAGATTAAAATTTTAAACACTTTAGACAGAGAGTGGGACAACAATTATATGCTTTATTTGTTTGTGGGTTGATAGAAAGGTAATACACACATTTAAAATATTTAATATTTAAATTTTCTGTTAAAAAGCAAAGTTATAATGCATACATATAGGCAATGTATGTGTAAATTATTTATTTGTTTTATATTTCAAATATTCAACATTTTAACTTTCTTTAAAACTAAGCTATGCTTGATCAATTCTAACATTTTATTCTATACTTCTATTTTGCTTTTCTTTAATTATAAGTGGGATTTAAAAGTTACAGACTTAATTAAATAATTGGGTTATAATTACTAAGCTAGCAATCATATTATTTAAGGATAGTTTATGAATGATTTGAAAGAATGAAGGATGTGTGTACATTACATACAAAAATTTACATTTCCTAAATATTGAAAGAAAAGGAAGTATTAAACCTGTCAAATTATTTTTTTTTTGTACAATTTTTTTTGTTAAAAGAGGAAATCTGTTTAATCAGATGATTGTCACTTTGGAAACTTATAATGAGTCAGAGCTCTAAATTTTGAAATTGTCTTATCTCAAGATCTATAGAAAGGAAGCTCAAAGATTTGAAGTGTTACCTGGATGTTAAAAAGAAAAAAAAAAACAAAAGAAAGGAAATAAGAATTGAGTCTATTTTTTTTTTAAAACAAAAGTGTCTGGAAAAAGGATTAAACTTTTCAGTTGCCCGGGGGTAAAAAAATACTTTGGTTGAAAATAAATTAGAGATCTAATTAAAACAAATTTGTCCAAAAATAGCAAGTGATGCTATCTCTGATTGGTTAAGGTAGCTAAAAATTGGATATAAAAAGCTGTCTTGAATTATTATTATTGTGATTGATTCAGATTATTAAACTATCAAATTTGAATGTTGAAAATATAAGAAATGGCGGGCTAGAAAAATTATATGTATATTCCATTTGCCGGACCATCTGGGGAAGCTGCACATCACATAGGAAAGAAAAGATGTGTCTAAAATAATATTCTACACCTTTCAACTGACCAGATAAATAAGATGTTTTTAATAGAAGGAAGAAAGCATTCACCTGCATTCAAAGAAGATGAATTAATCTACTGATAAATATTAATCATCAAGTCCAATTAATTGTTACAACAACTGATTTTAAACTCAAGAAAATTTATAAATGTGAAAACAACTGCTGTATTTCATCCACATGCTTGACAGGAAGAGAAGAAAAATTAATATAATGATTTCCAAATTGTCCACTAAAGCAAATAACCTCAATAGAGTCATCATCATTAAATAGTTATATACCTCAAGAAAGAGATTGTTCCCACATAGTAGCTGCAGAAATATAGATAAGTTTGAACCCTTGGAAATTCGCCACAAACAAAAGATCGGTAATATGACTTTTTATATCTATTTTCTTTATGATATCAGTCTTAATAAACATTTTAGCAATAAAGTGGTATATTTTATTTAAAGAACTTTTAAAGACTATTCAGATCGATTAAAACAAGAATGTCTTACTAATAATAACTTTGAGCTTCATAAATGATCTTGAATGTATGAAAATGATTTGTTTATTAATTTTACAATATTAATGTGTAAAACAATTTTTTTTTTTATGGTATTATGATTTTAGTTTTAACTAATATATTATTATTTTGGTTTTAAATAATATTTTGTTATCATGGGATAAAACACACACATACATAATGATATTTTATATGTGTATAATTGTGAGTGAATGTAAAATAATGAGTAGTATTAGAATATTAGATTATTTTGTTTCAAGTTAAGTATAGCGTTTCAGAGGTAGAAGAGAGGGGGGAGATAATGATTTAAAACTATTTTCTAAAACTTGCTCTTTCAATTTTACTAACATTTTTTTTTTTTACATTCTATTTACATGTTGGATTTTTAAAGTATGTGTGCTAATGAGCAGATAATATCTTCTTAAAATACTTTTCTCATGGAGTGAAAATCATGGTCAATGTGACGTCCAACTTAATACAAAATACATTTGAAGGGAAAGGGGGAAGAACTTAAAATTAATCTGAGGATTGTTATATAATCAATTATTATTATTATTATTCATGTCAATTTTCATATTTATCTAGAAATTTTTATGTATATGTTAGAAATGTAGTAATAAATATTAGTTTGTTTTATTAAACGAGGCGTATATATTTCATTAAGTGTAGTCTTGGTTAAGTGTGATTATTCATCATCATCAATGGTTGAATATTAGTTATTTAAGATATAAGTAAATATGCTAAAATTAAGCAATAATTATGAATTTCTTTATAAAATTTAGTTTTATGTTTAGGCTTAGTCCTAGAGCTGTAGTTGAAACCCTTGTCATTATCGTTATTATTATCATCATCATCATCGTCATCAACGTTTTAATTAATGAGCTGTTTAACTGTTTAAAGGCCATAAATAAATATTGATTTTATAATATTTAGTGATTTCTTAGTATTATTATAACCACATCCCATCATCTATTTCATGCAAGGATGAGTGAATTGCCATCCTAAATTAGTTATATATAATCTGAGCTAGTAAACTTATAAAAACATTGAAACACATTTGTTATGCTAAGATCTGAGAAATGATTTATGTCTAATATACTCCACTTTGGTTTAAAGATGTTTTACTTTTACCTAACTATTAGTGCTTATAGTGATATGGCTCAAAAAGCAAAATCTCTCATTTTTATTAGAAATAAAGTACCAAAAAGGGATTCAAACCCGGTACATGTGAAAGGTTATCAGATATAACCGTGTCTAGATTCAGATAATCTAGTGGCGCCCTGCTAGACCATATTCACTTAGTATTTGTTTAAACATGCACTTAACATCAAACCAAGGAATGAAAGTGGATAAAACCTGCTGCCTGTATACCTGAGTTATATATTTATTGAATTACTAGTGTACTCACTTCACGTGATTTCCATATACCTGATTTTCATATAATACACTGGTTATTAATACATTGCTCATAATTTTCTTATAATTCTTGATAGTGCTATATTTTGAACCTTTACTTAATTATTTGAGCAAACCATTTATTATGTTACAATGGACACCCAACTGGGGCCTGATATTTTACCATATACCTGAAAAAGAGAGTCTATAGAATGATGGGAGATGTGTGGTTAAAAATAGAGAAATTTTTTTTAGTAAAATTTTTTTTTTTTCAGTAAAAATTTTTTTTTTGTCTTACAAAATTTTCTTGGCCAAACAGTCTTATTTTAGATGATGATGTTTAATATGATTTAATTTTTCATTGATGATGATAAAATGGGTACAGCCATAAAACAGCTTGTTTTTTTTTTTATCAATTTTGAAAATAGAGATGAATATCACAACTTAAGACAAAGGTGAAATAAATAATAGATTTTTTTTTGTGGAACATTAAAATAATTTATTGCCAGATAGGATAGGCATAGTAATAGTGATGAATTATGGAATAGTAGTCTCATGTGTGTTTGGGGAGTTCATTTTGTAAAAAGTCTATGATTTTAGAGGTTTGATTGGATGGTTGATCGTTGGAGTTTGGTTGGTTAGATTGCAGTTTTGATGATGAGTGAAGAGTTTTGTCATTGCCTTGAGAATGCTATGTATTTCGTGTAACTTATGAATGATCAAACCCATTCACTGCTCCAACCCAATTTATATGTTATCTTTATTTTATCATGAAGCAGTTAACAGCAGACCTGCCATGATACCAGCCTATAAGTCTCCAAGAGAGAGAGCATGGCATAGTTTTCCAATCAAGTTCATATGTTATTCTTATTTTATCATGAAGCAGTTAACAGTAGTCCTGCCATGATATCAGCCTATAAGTCTCCAAGAGAGAGAGCAAGGTTTCGTTTTTGTAGTCTATAATAAGCAGGGCATTCCTTGATACTTGCCACATAAGACTCCAAGAGAGAGAGCAAGGCATAGTTTATCTATTTTAGCCCCTAAGACTTAAAATACATCTTTTATTGCAACAGAGTTTGCTTCATTTAATCAAGGGTTGTGGTAGTTAATAGTGATCGAATTGGGATGATCTTCTGAGTGCTCGTGATGCATTGTGTGATTATAGTGCTGTGACTGAATTCTTTTATTTATCTCAAGATTGTGAACTGCTAGTCATTCTGTGGACTGTCAATATCTGTCGGATTTCTGGGAGAATGGATGAATGTATAATTTGGGCTATTACAGACAGACATGCACTATATAGATTATTGTTGTGTAGTTCATTAAATAAGGATATTAAAATTTTTTTTTGTTGTATTTGTAAATGCATAATAAGGTGAAAATCAAATCAGTCAGTTGGTCAGAATAGGTGTCAGACAGGGAGAAGATGTGTGGATTTTTGATGGTCAGGGAAGCACAGATGGGATATATATAGTTTTATAACATGAGTGAACTAAATTATAGTATGGAAGAGGTTATGGAAGAGAAAGGTGCCCCAATACCAGGAATCAGTGATCGTTTTCATACTGAAGAAGAGGATGGGGGAGGTTTTCTTAAAAACACAAGAGGAAAGAGAGGAAGTAGAGGAAGATGCCTTTAATGTTAGTAGCAATAATACAGCCTCAAGTGTGGAAGTAGATGAGGAGTCAGAAGTGGGCCAGGCTCAAATAGCAAAGATAGCACCATCAGACATGGACATGATAATGCAGATGCTCAGAAGTATGAGAGAAGATAGTAAGCAAAATATGGTAAATCTAGAACAAAAGATGGAGAAAAATATAGAAAGTATGCTAAAAGATAATAGAATCTGGAGAGAAAGTTTAAGAGATGATGGAAAAGGAATAGAAAGGGTAGAAAGTTTAAAAGAAGAGGATAAGAGGAGTGAAGATGAATTAAAAGAAAATATCAATAGCTCTGTGGAAAACAACAGTAAAATTCCTATAGCTTTGGGAAATAAAATAGAGAAACATGGGAAAAGTCCCTCAATTCCTGGAGTTAATAATGTTTATAAAGAAGATAGAGCAGGAGAGATGGGTGAATATGTTAGACTTGTAAAACGGAAAGGTAGTCAGAGCTTACCAGTTTTAAAAGATAATCTGGATAGTCCGACCACTGATAATAAAGAAAATAATGTAAAGTTAGATACACTGATAGAGAATAGGCTCCAAGAAGTAGAAAGGCCAATAGTAGCCATAATACCAAATCTCCCAGTAAAGAAAGTAAATGAGATGATGACCAAAGAGCAGATTGGGATAGATCATGAAGTGAAAAGAAGGAAAAGAGAGTTGGAGGAAAAACTTCATGCATCCGATAAGATGATTGATTTAAGAGAGGCAACAGGGGAGATGAAACCAAATATTTTAGAAAGAGAACAAAAGTTTCAACAGTCTGTAGTTCTCATTCTAGTAATAAACCAGCATGTGTGGTTTCAAAAATCTGTCTTCTTAAATAGATTGGAGATACCTTATATATGGTATAGAGAGGCAACTCTCTGAAAATGTAAATGCCCAAATCTCTCTGAAAAATTCAACTGTTCTGGAAAATCAAAATAAGTTATATCTGGTACAGAGAGTCAATCTCTCTGAAGAGTTTAAATGTCCATTATATATGGCACAAAGAATCTATCTCTCTGAAAAATGTAAATGCTCTGGAAAAGTTAAATGTGCCTTATATATGGTACAAAGAGTCCACCTTTCTAGAAAATTTAAAAATAAATTATACGTGGCCCAGAGAATCAATCTCTCTGGAAGATTTAATCCAGGATGAATTATATATGGTACAGAGAGTCAATCTTTCTGGAAAGTTTAAAAATAAAGTATGTATGGTATAGAGAGTCAATCTCTCTGAAAAACTTCAAGGCATATTATGTAAGGTACCAAGAGTCCATATTTCTAAATGGAGTTTGTAATAGGAGGTTATATAAAATAAAACCTCCAGATATGTTTTATAAATATCCAGTCAAGATGAAAAATGGAAATATTAAAAAGGGACTGGATGTACAGGTGCATTTTTATGCAGACCACAATATGATTTGAAAAGAAAAAGCCATTCCAAATTACTAAAAAGATAGGAGAGAATGCCTTTATGCTTTCTGCTCTTGATGAGAATAAGGGAACCTATAATGCTAGGAGTTTGACCCTTTATACTTCAGCAGAATAGCCTGGCAAAGATCTCCAAATAAATTACTTTTAGGTTTTCTAATGAAAAATATATTTACCAGTAGTTAATTTTTTTTTTATATATTATAAGTGTTTATTATTATTAGTGTATTCATTAGTTAGGATTTTTTTTTTTTTTTAAATATAGTTAAAACAAAAGTGCTGATGATTTTATCCGAAGGGGGAGAAAGTTGTGCCATTACAATTTGGTCACTAGTCAAATTTATAGTAATGTGCAGGTAGAAAAGGTAAACCAAAAATCATCATCACATTTTTATATAATCATAAATGAAGCTGTAGGGCATCCAAGTTCAAACCCTACCAGATCAAAATTTTAAACACTTTAAACAGAGAAAGAATGGGTCAACAATTACATGCTTTACTTGTTTGTGGGTTGATAGAAAGGTAATACACACATTTAAACTATTTAATATTTAAATTTTCTGTTAAAAAGCAAAGTTATAATGCATACATATAGGCAATGTATGTGTAAATTATTTATTTGTTTTATATTTCAAATATTCAACATTTTAACTTTCTTTAAAACTAAGCTATGCTTGATCAATTCTAACATTTTATTCTATACTTCTATTTTGCTTTTCTTTAATTATAAGTGGGATTTAAAAGTTACAGACTTAATTAAATAATTGGGTTATAATTACTAAGCTAGCAATCATATTATTTAAGGATAGTTTATGAATGATTTGAAAGAATGAAGGATGTGTGTACATTACATACAAAAATTTACATTTCCTAAATATTGAAAGAAAAGGAAGTATTAAATCTGTCAAATTATTTTTTTTTGTACAATTTTTTTGTTAAAAGAGGAAATCTGTTTAATCAGATTATTTTTTTTTGTACAATTTTTTTGTTAAAAGAGGAAATCTGATTGTCACTTTGGAAACTTATAATGAGTCAGAGCTCTAAATTTTGAAATTGTCTTATCTCAAGATCTATAGAAAGGAAGCTCAAAGCTTTGAATTGTTACCTGGATGTTAAAAAGAAAAAAAAAACAAAAGAAAGGAAATAAGAATTGAGTCTATTTTTTTTTTTTAAAACAAAAGTGTCTGGAAAAAGGATTAAACTTTTCAGTTGAAAAATACTTTGGTTGAAAATAAATTAGAGATCTAATTAAAACAAATTTGTCCAAAAATAGCAAGTGATGCTATCTCTGATTGGTTAAGGTAGCTAAAAATTGGATATAAAAAGCTGTCTTGGATTATTATTGTGATTGATTCAGATTATTAAACTATCAAATTTGAATGTTGAAAATATAAGAAATGGCGGGCTAGAAAAATTATATGTATATTCCATTTGCCGGACCATCTGGGGAAGCTGCACATCACATAGGAAAGAAAAGATGTGTCTAAAATAATATTCTACACCTTTCAACTGACCAGATAAATAAGATGTTTTTAATAGAAGGAAGAAAGCATTCACCTGCATTCAAAGAAGATGAATTAATCTACTGATAAATATTAATCATCAAGTCCAATTAATTGTTACAACAACTGATTTTAAACTCAAGAAAATTTATAAATGTGAAAACAACTGCTGTATTTCATCCACATGCTTGACAGGAAGAGAAGAAAAATTAATATAATGATTTCCAAATTGTCCACTAAAGCAAATAACCTCAATAGAGTCATCATCATCAAATAGTTATATACCTCAAGAAAGAGATTGTTCCCACATAGTAGCTGCAGAAATATAGATAAGTTTGAACCCCTGGAAATTCGCCACAAACAAAAGATCGGTAATATGACTTTTTATATCTATTTTCTTTATGAATATCAGTCTTAATAAACATTTTAGCAATAAAGTGGTATATTTTATTTAAAGAACTTTTAAAGACTACTCAGATCGATTAAAACAAGAATGTCTTACTAATAATAACTTTGAGCTTCATAAATGATCTTGAATGTATGAAAATTATTTGTTTATTAATTTTACAATATTAATGTGTAAAACAATTTTTTTTTTTATGGTATTATGATTTTAGTTTTAACTAATATATTATTATTTTGGTTTTAAATAATATTTTGTTATCATGGGATAAAACACGCACATACATAATGATATTTTATATGTGTATAATTGTGAGTGAATGTAAAATAATGAGTAGTATTAGAATATTAGATTATTTTGTTTCAAGTTAAGTATAGCGTTTCAGAGGTAGAAGAGAGGGGGGAGATAATGATTTAAAACTATTTTCTAAAACTTGCTCTTTCAATTTTACTAACATTTTTTTTTTACATTCTATTTACATGTTGGATTTTTAAAGTATGTGTGCTAATGAGCAGATAATATCTTCTTAAAATACTTTTCTCATGGAGTGAAAATCATGGTTAATGTGATGTCCAACTTAATACAAAATACATTTGAAGGGAAAGGGGGAAGAACTTAAAATTAACAATCTGAGGATTGTTATATAATCAATTATTATTATTATTATTATGTCAATTTTCATATTTATCTAGAAATTTTTATGTATATGTTAGAAATGTAGTAATAAATATTAGTTTGTTTTATTAAACGAGGCGTATATATTTCATTAAGTGTAGTCTTGGTTAAGTGTGATTATTCATCATCATCAATGGTTGAATATTAGTTATTTAAGATATAAGTAAATATGCTAAAATTAAGCAATAATTATGAATTTCTTTATAAAATTTAGTTTTATGTTTAGGCTTAGTCCTAGAGCTGTAGTTGAAACCCTTGTCATTATCGTTATTATTATCATCATCATCATCGTCATCAACGTTTTAATTAATGAACTGTTTAACTGTTTAAAGGCCATAAATAAATATTGATTTTATAATATTTAGCGATTTCTTAGTATTATTATCACCACATCCCATCATCTATTTCATGCAAGGATGAGTGAATTGCCATCCTAAATTATTTATATATAATCTGAGCTAGTAAACTTATAAAAACATTGAAACACATTTGTTATGCTAAGATCTGAGAAATGATTTATGTCTAATATACTCCACTTTGGTTTAAAGATGTTTTACTTTTACCTAACTATTAGTGCTTATAGTGATATGGCTCAAAAAGCAAAATCTCTCATTTTTTTAGAAACAAAGTACCAAAAAAGGGATTCAAACCCGGTACATGTGAAAGGTTATCAGATATAACCGTGTCTAGATTCAGATAATCTAGTGGCGCCCTGCTAGACCATATTCACTTAGTATTTGTTTAAACATGCACTTAACATCAAACCAAGGAATGAAAGTGGATAAAACCTGCTGCCTGTATACCTGAGTTATATATTTGTTATTAATAATTTGTTTATAATTTTTATAATCATTCTATGGACTACTCAGGTATGGTAATAGTTATTTGGACTTCTTTTATTAGGTTACAATATATAGGCACACATTCATGTAGCTTCATTACATTTTCAAAATCATTCAGTGTACATATTTCTATCATCTTATGCAGAAAAATTTTCTAATGATCTTGAAATTAAAATCTTGTGCGAGATAGCCACAATATGACTAGTATATCTTTGTCAAAGATACCAGTTGATGATTGCCACCAAAATCAAATGGAAATACAACGTGATAATATCAACATTTATAATCTTTTATTATTACAAAAATCCAAAATATCATAAATATAAAAGAAAATATAATGAAATAAAATATTACACATATTTACTATGTACATATTTGGAATTATTAGTTGCTCAAGCTTACAGTAGATGTCTCTGGAGCTTACAGTAGATGTCTCTGGAGTAGAATAAAGAAGGTAGTTTAAGTAATGCAAGAGCAAGGCTAAAAGGAAAGGGTAAAGATCATAGAAAGTTAAACAGTTATAGACTGATAGTGATAACATTAGTGTTATATAAAGTTTTTGCATATACAGTGGCTGAAAAAGTCACAAAATGAATGGAAGAAAATAATATAGTGGGAGAAATGAAAGAGGGTTTTCGATCAGATAGGCATAAAGGAGATAGTTTATTTGTAGTTACACAGCTTGTAGATATGAGTAAAAATACTGGCAGACAGTTATATATAGTTTTTATAGATATAGAGAAAGCATGTGATAGAGTAAATAGAAATAAATTATGGGTTAGTTTAGTAAATTTGGGAATGGTTGGAGCTTTAGTGGATATTATTAAGAGATTATATGAAAATAATTACTATATGTATGAATTAGGGAATATAGAATTAGTTAAAGTTAAAAATGAAGTGGGACTAAGGCAAGGATGCCCTATGTTACCTATTTTGTTTTTGCTGTATTTGAGAAATATGGAGAGAGAGCAATAGAAAGATTAGGAAGAGGGCTAGAAATACTATTAATAGGTGGCAAGGGAATATATACAGTATTGGATCTTATTTGTGAATGATGTTTTCTTGTGCACAGAAAGAAGGGATGATATAGAAGTTATTCTGAGGACATGCACAAGGGTGGGTAAAAAGATGGGGATTAAATTAAATAAAAAAAAAATCAAAAGTAATGATGATTAATATTGGGGAAAGAGATGGCAAAGAATTTTTATTGGGGATATAAAATTAAGTGTGGTGAATAGGTATAACTATTTGGGAATCATCTTAAGCAATCAGAGAAATTTCTTGGATGAATGAGAGAAAAAATAGATAAATGAAGCAAAGAAAAAAAAGAAATTGATAAAGGAATTAACAGTGTTTTCATATAATAAATATGATGTATCTAGAACTGCATGGGAAGGGAGTGGCAGTAGCAGGGTTAACATATGGTAAAGATGCATTATGGGTTAGTAAAGAGGTATTAGAATACTTAGAAAAAGTATAAAGCGAAATAGAAAGACATGCATTAGATGCAGATGTGTGGATGTCAAAGGAGGCAATTCAAAAAGAAATGTGATGGTCAAGTTTTTATATGAGAGATGCAAAAAGCAAAATGAAAATGTTTTGTGGATTGAAGTTTATGGATAATAAGAAAATAGCCAAAATAGTATTTAATTGGGTTATGAGTAAAGGGCAAGAAACAAAATGGGTGAGAAAGGTAGTACAGTATGCAGAAGATTTGATAAAGAATTTATGTCAATATACTTATACAAAAGGTGGGATGATTGTGATAGGAGAATTGTTGAGTGTTATAGTGGTAAGGAATGGGATGGAAGAATAGATGCATTAATAAAGAATAGAGAGTTGGAGAGATGGAAAACTAATATGAAGAGTAAAAAGAGTTTAAATATATATAGAAGTAAATGGAATATTGGGTGTGAGTTAATTTATGATAATAATGAGGAAAGTAGTTTACTGTTTAAGCCTCAGACAGGATTTTTAGCAATAAGGCAATATACACATAAATGGAAAAATGTGGGTGATTTAGTCTGCAAGTTGTGTAAGGAAGGCATAGAAAATATTAGGCATCTGTTAATTGAATGAAAATGCTTGATAGCAGAAAGAGTGCAAATAATGAAGTTGTAGAAGAATAAAATAAACAAAGTGATTACACAGAAAGTATGCTATTGGTTTTTATGCTAGATTTGGGAAAAGATAAGGGGCATTTAGATATAAAGATTATAGAGTTGACAAAGATTATGTTGTGGAAATTGGATAGAGTAGGATAGAAAAGAATATAGGAAAAGATAAAGCAGGTAATGGAAAGGTAAATGGCTAACAATTTCTCTGGGTATAGTGGTTGAGAGGTCACAGTGCAACACATCAATCACATTACATCTTGGAAGCATATAAGTAAACTGATTAATTTGTGTATTCTGCTATAAGGTAAAGTGTTAACATAATCTTTTGCATTTAATAAATATCTTGAATTAATTTCTTTTATTTTCTGTAAAATAGATTGTACAATTATATATTGCATTTGGGCAGTTAATTTAATTTTTGATAAGTTTATTCTATAAATAATTAGTATAAATTATTTTTTGAAGCTATGTTTCTCGAGCTAGATGCTTTTAAATGAATTGTATTTTGTTTTATTTTACTTTTCATTGTAATTTTGTATTATCAACAAATTCTTAGTGAGTTTCTCTTAAACAAAAACCCATTCTTTTGTATATAATATTAATGAAATATTTAGTTGTTGCATTTATTTATTTTGCATTGGAATTAAAAATACTTAAGAAAATAATAAATTCTTTTTTTTTGCTTTTTGAAAATAAATAACTATGTTAAAAAAAAAAACGTGGCTGGGAAAATAAAATAAAACAAAGATGAACATTTTTTTAGCCAAACAAAAACATGCAAAATTATAGGACAAATGAAGTGAAAAGAAAAATTCATCTGCAACTGACAGTAATCTGTCCACAAAAGCTGAAGATATAATATATCAAATTAATAAAGATGACAAAAATATCGATGTTGCTGCTGGAGATATTAAAAAATTGAGTACTAAATAGAAATTAAAATCAAGTGTAAAAGAATATGAGACAGATTACAAATAAAATCTATTGACCTGTATTTAGATATATATAGAATTTTGTCGATATTACATGACCTTCAATACAAAAAAATTTAAATTAAATCTCTCTATTTTATAATCATAGTTTTTTTTTTTTTTTTAAAGGATGTTTAAACATTTTGTCTAATGAAGAATAACATTTTTTATTTTATTTTCCATGAATTCTACTTTCAAAAATAAGAAGTATTTCATTATGGTATAAATATGCAGTCAAATATGTAACTTCCCATGCACATACAAAAAAGTTACATAATTTATTTTTTTATTTATCTATTGCATACATACATATAGCTTAGCTATCCATGCATATTCACACACATGGATACATTTTTATTTATAGCTGCATACACAAAATATTCAAATAAATTTCCAATAATAAATAAATCCATTATAATCAAAAAATAAATAAAAATAACATATGAAAATAAATAAATTTTTGTTAACATATTTGAAGAGAGACTATATTAAGTAAGGTATGGTTCAAAGAAGAAGGGCATACAAAAAAAAAAGAAATAATTAAAAAAAAAAGATTGATCATCATTCTTTTATGCAATTCCTTAATTATTAATCTATCTGATCCTGCGGGTCCAGGTGCCTTAAGCACATTTCTTTATGGCAAAAAATACTCCAAAATTAGATATTTCTATTTTATTTAGCAAAAGCTTATTTAGAAAATAATAAAATAAATATTATAAGTGAAAAAGTTCAATCTATTAACTTTGCTGATGTCAAGATTGCATATAGTAAGGTGAAACTTAACAAAAGCTGTGAATAAAATTTGTGAAAAATTTGGAATAAAAACAAACTTTAAAAACAAAAAAGGAAACAAATTAAACTACGAGACTATACATAAATATATAAAATATTATTTACTTGATCAGTGCACCAGTACCACATGGAAGCTGGAGTTTGTCCAAAAATAAATCCAGGCCATGGAATATCAGCAGTTATAGGATCTCGTAGAAGTGACCAAGCATCCTCCCGAGGATAACCACAAGTTGAGTTGCTTAAAGTAACATTAGGAACTGCAAGCATATATTTTTTTGCTAATGACTTTAAACCTCCAACTTCTACATAACCTAAAATGAAAAATTAGCATGAATGAGTTCAAGTTCTAAAATTCCTAATGATAAATTTTCTTTAAAAATAATAAAATTATAAATACAGGATGCACATTGATCTAAAAGAATGAGATTTTCTGATGACTAATACTGTATTTTATTATGAAGTATTCTCATTCAACTCTGAACTATTATATTTAAATTATTAATATTGTAAAAATCCTTCCTATAATATTGTTCTTAGGACAATGAAAAGAAGTCTTGATCAATTCAACATTGTCTTCTTTCTAACCACTCTACTGAGTATCAACATAAGCAGTATAATAATCAAATGGTTTATTGTTCAGAACTTCAGAAGTTTGAGAACCAGAAGTAACAAGGCTGGGTATGATTCAGAGTCTGCTATTCACCAAATCATGCAGAGCACTTTAAGCATTGATTCTTAGGAGATACATTCTGTGTAATAAAAAACTATTCTGTTTTTATTTTATTATAGAATATTATTTCTCCTTTAAACCTATAATAGCATATATTCAGGACATTTATTAAAATAAATGCAGCTAGAATTTTTTTTTATTTTAAAAAAGAAAACAAAACAAAATATGTTTAACAAAAAATGTACTTATTAAATAAAAAAAAAACAACAGAAAAACCTTAATGTATGGATTTTATGTATAAATGTGATTGGATATAATTCATTTGTATGATTTCAAGCATGATCAAAAACAGTAATTGCAATATTAAAATTAAAACAAATTAAACTCAAAATAAATAAGTAAAAAAATATATGAAGAAAATCTAATAGTCAAACTAAAAAATAAATAAAATCAATTATTACATATCCAATAAAAAACTGTACTAGATAAATAATAATAATAGTAAAAAAGGGTAAAATCTCAATGCACAGATTAAAAAAAATAAACAAGATGGAATATAAAAATGTTTATGAATACTAATTAGTAGTCATATAATTTTAAGTAAGAAGATTAAAATATACACAGAGGCAAAATTCTCCATACAGTAGCACCACTCAGTGCAAGCTAGAGTAATCAATGTATGCTAGAAAGCATGTACATAAAATTCCTATCTAGTTTCTAGCTTGTGGCTATTCTGGGGATATTGAATGAGTGGGCACTAGATAGGGATTTTATGCACAAGTCTTCTATTATCCATTGATTACTCTGGCTTGCACTGAGAGATGCTACTGTATGGATAATTTTGCCTCTGAGTTATCAGCTTATGTAAGCATAAAAGATGGTGATCACATATAAAGATTAAGATATATGAAACTTATTTAATTGCATTGTCTTTAAAAACAGAGAAACAATTCTCATCTAAAACCAATCAATTCTCAGTCTTACAATGATGCCAATGTACAATTATTTACTTTGAATTTGAAACTAGACAATAACCTTCTACTCTATAATAAATTTCCTTCCTCTCAAACATATATCTCATCTCTTTCCACTATCTTTACTATTCTGGCTAATACTAAACCTAAGAATACTGACTTGCATCTCTCTGAATGATTTAGAAACAACAGGCAATCTGATATTGCATAAACAAGTAACAAATTCTCATTCATTAGTGTTAATGATCAAAAATTTACAAAGAGAAGACATACTTAATTTCTGTATTCAAATATCTATGAATATCTGTGAAATATTACAGAATTTCACAGATAAAGCATTTTAATACTAACTTTATATATTTGACATGCTTAATTAAGATAAAAATCTCATTCATTGTAACAAAGATTTTTTTTGTGTTTTGCTACTTGTGGTCACCTTTTTTTTTTATAAAACATTAATTTCCTTTCAACAAATGGTATTGTAATGCCTATTAATGCCAAGTTATGACACAGTAATCTACTCTCAATGAAGATTTCTGTCAGTTCTTTCAAACCTTAATCTATTACAATGTCATTTATTTATCTAAATGGCACAAAATAAATATTATTTTACAGACAGGAAAATTCTATTTAGAAGATAATAAATACTCCTCACTAGTGCCATACATAATTTAAATCATCAATGTTAAATGCAAGAATATTCTCATTCCAGCCACAAATAAAGATTGAGAAAATGAGAACAATCATCTTAATTTCAAATTAAAATACTTATATAGATCAATCTTAAGTGTCTTGAAATGAGTGTGAATATGTTAAATCATTCACTTTACATCCATTTCTATTAATAATCTTATGAAATATTATAATTTACTTTGTGTTAATATTAGAAGATGTTAAACAATGTAATTATCAATAAATTTTCCTAGAACAGTGTCAGATTGTGGAGGGTTTATTACCTTCTAAATAGAATTACAATCTGATACTACTCTAGTAAAATTCATTGATCATTACATAGTTTAATGTCGAATATTAGCACAAAGTAAATTATATTTCATATGTGTTAATAATATTAAAAGAATATATGTAAAGTGAATGATTTAAGATATTCAAGCTCTCATTTCAAGACACTTAAGATTGGCCCATATAAGTGCATTTAGGTTTGAAAATAAGACTATCATTCATATTTTTTCAAAGTTTTCATCTTGTGAATAAAATGAGAGTATTCTTGCATTCAACATCACTGATTTAATATTATGTATGGTGCTAGTGATGAGAATTTATTACCCTTCTAAACAGAATTACAATCTGACACTGCACTAGGAAAATTCATTGATCACTACAGGCAGTGAAATGTACCAACTTATATGTTCTTGGCATGATTATTTTCTGTAGATATTTCAGCTGCCAATATATAGGTTTATCTGTTATCAAATTTACAAACTAAACTTAACCAGCTGGCAATAACCCCACTTTCTTCAGTCCAGATGCCATTATTTGGTTTAATATTGATTATTCCTTATTCACATCTCTACATATAACTATATATATGATCTCCAAAAATATTTCATGTATTATATTTTTTAACTATATTTATGTTTCTCTCAGTTTATGACTGGCCCAGGAAGATTGTTCCTACTTACAAATTCATTTTCAAAAGATCTATTCCATTTCATTTTTTATAACATATAATTTTTACATTCACTGCTAATTACTTTTCCAATGCTTGTTTTTATCATGTAAGACATGTTAATCTTTAAATATTCATTAAACAATCTTGTTAAATAGCATCTCATCAGTTCAAGTAATATTATAACATTCCCTTTCTTTGACATAGCCCTATGTTTAACATTATTTCTAATTTTGATTTTCTCTGCATTTTTAAGTAATTTTTACAAGATAAAAAATCATCAAATGGTTTTACTGTTTGGAAATTCATAAGAAGTTCAAACAATGGAAGCAGCACTGCTGAGGATCTTAAGCACCTGAATATACTACTCTACCACTGTGCTGAAGCATGCAAGACATCTTTACAGGATGAAGGTATATGTAATAGATCAAACTCTTGCCCAACTTATAAGTTATGGTTCAGCATGAAATTCATATCTTGGAGATTTGTTTTTTTCAATTCTTTGCATTCACATGTTTCAAAAATGTAGGAAAGATTGAAGATTTTTAAGTATATCTTTAAAAAAAGAGGATAAAAAAATTATTTTTTTCCCTCCAGTAGTCAAAAATGTTACTATTGAATGATAAGATAAAATAATTTTTTTCATTTAATAAATATGTTTGAATTTTAAAATTATTTACAACAGGTAAGGTATTTCTTATGGCTTCTCATCTCCTAATGGTGCTTACTATCTCATGCTTATTATAGACGCTATTAGATTTATCATTTTTAGAATACTAAACAAAATCTTTTTACTTTCATCACTTTCAAATAACTACAAAAACTATACTGTTTTCATGCATTACAAATAATCCTAATAGTTCTACTCAAATAAGAACATCATTTCCAAAATATAAAATGCAGATGTCAATGTCTGTTCAAAACAAGTTCAAGTTGGCTTTGAATTACTATTTAAAATTATCTTTTGTCAAAGTTGTATAACTATTTCCTTTTCATTCTCATTCATTCAGGTTATACATAATTATTTTATTACACAATTCAGTTTAAAGATTTAATGTGGTTATTATAGTTTACTCTTGAGAGGTTCCTCAAAGCTCTCCAATCACTTTTTTTCAGTAACTTATATAGATTCTCCAATTAGAAACTAAAACAATTGATGACATTTTTCTATCTTACGGTAAAGATCTATGCGATTCTTTATTAATGATGTTTTTACAATGTTTAAAGATATTTCCAAGATTGCCATCATTATTCATTTCTTAAATGACTTAAACTCTTACTGGATCCATCATTTCACATCAAAGTACTTACTTTGGTTGCTTTTGACAGGTAGATTCTTGTTTTCTTACTTCACATCTTGTTAAAAATTCATCTTCTCATTATTTAAATAACCTTGCAATTACTAAATAGTAAAATGAAACTGTTCTTATCTATCCAATTGTGAAGTTTGCATTGCCAATGCTATTTTCAATAACTTGTTAAATCACTATAGTCTATGAATATATGTGCTTTCAAAATCTAATAATTTATAAATTAAAAGGTTTTAGTTAAATTTGACATACTTTATACTATCTATAGTATTCAATTTGATTATTCTAACTATAATATGTGGAATTAATATCCCTCAGGCCGTTCTAATCACTTATTAGAGTTAAAGATTACACAGTAGCACTTTTAAACCTATTGTTGAATTTATTTCTCAGCCAACCAAAATTCTGAATTCACCAATATACTGATTACTGTTTTGGACTTAACTAATATCAGAAACAATTTCTGCTTCATACTATTTTATGAACAATGTTATATGAATTGTTTGCAAAATCTTAACTAAAATTTGTCTTCAATTTTTTTCATGCTACCATCCTTTATAAATAATATTTCCTCCACAGATTTAAATCCTCTTTTAATAATATCTTTTTTTATCTGTAATAGATAAAATAGAAATAATGTTACATACCCCATATCCTACATTATTCTCATGACTCCAATTTGAAACAACTATCAGATTTAAAACTTTTTTGTTTTACTCTTCAGTACTAGTTTCATTTCAGTGATCTTTTTGATAATTAAAAAGCATAATTTTGTGAAGAAAAACATCCACAATGATTTAATTACTATTTCTATAAATTTTATATCTAACTTAACAATATAAATAATATGGTGGTCTGCTTTATTTTGTTATGACATGTGCATTTTCTCAATTTATTAAAATGATCTCTAAGTAATTTCTGCATAAAATTTCTTATTGTGTGATAATTCACTGAACTACAATTTCAGCATTTTTTAAAAAGTCAGATCTTATAATATTAAGTCATAACCCTGTAAAAATTTTAAATCACTAAAATGTATTAATCTTGCTTCTTTTCTGTTTTCCTAACTTTTGATCTTATAGTGGTCAACTAAACACCTTGACATTATTTAAACAGGTAAATTTTCCATTGTAATGTAAAATTGATTTTAAATTTGTTATTGATGTTTGAAAACATTTGTGAGAAGATTTTTCATACATTTATCCACCCAACTATCTATTTATTCATCTATATAGCTATCAATTGAAATCTATAGATAAATGTATATTGGCACATGAAATATAAATAATTACAAAATGTTTGAGATGTTGCAGAATTAATTAACACATGTCTTCTATAATTTATCATTTATTAATCTGTATTTTATAATCAAAATTAAATCTGATTTTGAGCTATTTATATATTCATGAGTAATCAGGAGTAAAGAATTGCCTACTGACTGGTACTGATGTAAAATATTGATCTTATTAAGGATATCCAATAATCATGTGATGAAGCACAATCATCTTCTATTTATGATTTTTCTTCTTACTTAGATGGTTCAGTTTGATTAATATAAATTTTCTTGCTATTTTCAGATTATACAATATTTGTAAAATCTATAATATTTATATCGGATTAAGTTTTATAAGGATTAGCAGGACTTATTTTTTATGACCAGTTTTAACATTTGCTGTTTTTAGTAAAGTCATCTTCAAATGAAATAAAGTTTAACTGAAAAGGAAGATGAATTAAATTTTTTTTTGGAAAAGCTGATGATCAAGTGATGATTTAATAAGCACGATTCTTTGTGAGGTCCAATTAAGTATTTTCCATTTTTAAAATTACTAAATTTATTGATGAAAAGATATTAAAATTTTGTTTATTTAATGTTATTACTGCTTATGCTCAACTTTAAAATTCAAAAAAGGCTACTGCTTTTAATGCTAATAAAAAACTGAATTGTTGTTCTTGGAGATTTTAATGCATATATTGATCTGAACAATAATCTATGATTAAAAATCACAGGAAATAAAGATATTGCTCTGTGATCTTGGATCATCTGTTATTAATAAATATTTTCTCAACACACGAGAATGACTACTATGTTTACTTTAATTAGAAAAATTGCTATAAAAAACTAAGATGTATCATTGCTCAAAACAATGGCATCTTATAGAAGGCAAAAAAAAAAAATCAATATTACGTAAAAAGGTAGATTCTATTTTAAAAATAAGCAATTACTACTCATACTAACTTCAACAATCTGGGCATGAAACTGTCTTAAAAATGTGATGTCCATAGAAGTAAGTCTGTTCTTGGAATCAGTTTAAAAAAAATCTTGACTTGTTCTCTGACAATGACTTGATTAAAAAAGAACACTAGCATTTTGTACTTGGATGAATAATGAATCAAATGTGGATCTTCAATTTAGAGATTTGAAAGCAAAAGTTCAATGTCTGATTAAAAAATTTAAGAATAATTGGTAGATTAAAACTATAGAAAAGATACAATCATTAATTGATTATGGTCTCATTAGACATTTTTTTTGAATGCATTAAAAATAATCAAAAAAAACAAAACAAAAACAAAACAAAATTGAAATAGACAACTCACTATAAATAAAATTATTTTAATACATCAGTCTGGCTTTTATTCCTTAATGGGACCTTTTCAAAGATATTTCTTTTTACACAATCACATGTGATGTGATGTATTGTGGCTTCTCCTTAAATGAAGTCAAGAATATCTAAGCAATTATGCCCAAATAAACCTGTTAGCCACTTAATTTTCCATTCCCCACTCTAAGTTTTCCCATATTCTGCTCCATCCCATTTCCACAACACAATCTTTGTCAACTCTATAGCCTTAATATCTAATTCCCCCTTATCTTTCCCCAAACCCAGCATAAAAACCAATAATTCACTTTCTGTGTAATCACTTTTTTCATATTTATTCTTCCATAACTTCATTATATGTACCCTTTCTGTTTTCAAACATTTACATTCAATTAACAAATGCCTAATATTTTCTATTCCTTCCTTACATAATTTACAAAATAAATCACCCATATTTTTTCATTTACATGTATATTCTTTTGTAGCTAAGGATCCCATTTGAACCTTAAACAATAAACTACTTTCCTTACTATTATCATATATTAACTTGCACCTATTATTCTGTTTATTTCTATATATATTTAAACTCTTTTTACTCTCTATACTATTTCTCAATCTCTCTAACTCCCTATTCTTTATTAATAAATCTATTATTTTATCCCCTTCCTTACTATTACAACACTCAACAATCCTCTTGACACAATCATCCCATCTCTTATACAAATATATTGATATAAATTCTTTATCTAAATTTTTTGCATACCACATTACCTTTCTCACCCATCTTGTTACCTGCCCTTTACTCATAACCCAATTAAATACTATTTTGGCTATTCTTTTATTATCCATAAACTGCAATCTACCAAACATTTTCATTTTACTTTTTGCATCTCTCATATGAAAACTTGACCATTCCATTTCTCCTTGAATTGCCTCCCTTGCTGTCCATACATCTGCATCCAATGCATGTCTTCCTACTTTCTTTTGAACTTTTTCTAAATAATTTAATACCTTTTTACTAACATATAATGCATCATTACCATATGTTAACCCTGTTACTGCAACTCCTTTCCATATAATTCAAGGAGTTTGCTATTAACTGAAAGGAGACCCTTTGATTCCTCTTGGAGGCCTTAAAGGAACCGAGCAGGGCAAATTCCTAATGTCCACTCCATACGTTCTTACCGTTGCAGCTGTTATTACTATGTGATTATTCATATAGTATACGAACATGGATGGGCTGCTCACCAACATGCATTAGCCAGCGTAGTGAGTTTATTGGCTTTTTACCTCTGAGTTTAAGATCAAAAACACCATGGTCTTTCTTCTCAGTGCCTGATAAGGCAGAATGAATGTTTGTGTAAATGCTAAATATTTTTCCAATACAGATATACAATTATGACAGACAAAAATAAAGCATGGCCCTTATTCCCAGGAGGCTGAAAAGTCACCAACTAAGGCAGCGGTTGGTGGCCGAAGGCGGAGGGTGCTAAGAATCCCCTGATTGTGGACCCAGGCTGCCATTTGATGACGACTTTTTATTTAGGTACTTACAACTGCAGATCACTTTCAAGTGAAGGAAGATTGCAAGAATTAGAAGAAGAATTGTCTTATATTAAATGGGACATTATTGGACTTTGAGAAGTTAGAAGAAAAGGTGAAGAAACAATTGATTTAAAAAGTGGACATATACTCTATTATAAAGGCAAACATATTGGAAATACAAGTGGAGTAGGATTCATTATAAATAAAAAGTGGAAGAACAATATTGTGGAGATTGATGGTGTATCGGACAGAGTTGCAAGATTAGTTATACAACTTAATAGCAGATACCAAATGCAGATAATTCAGGTTTATGCCCCAACAAGTTCTCATAGTGATGAAGTAGTAGAAGATTTTTATATGGATGTACAAAAGGCTTTTGATCAGAGTAAACAACATTTTAAAATTGTTATGGGAGACTTTAATGCTAGAATTGGTAGACAAATGAAAGATGAAATTGCTGTAGGTAATTTTGGTTATGGTAATAGAAATGAGAGAGGACATAGACTTGTGGAGTTTGCAGAAAAAAAAAAAACTTTATATTATGAATTCATTTTTTGAGAAAAATGTTAAAAGGAAATGGACATGAAAGCATCCAAATGAAGGTACAGCAGAATTGGATTATATTTTGACTAACAGGAAATACATATTTCAAGATTGTAATGTTCTTAATAAATTTAACACAGGAAGTGATCATCGATTAGTAAGGTGTAAGTTATGTGTTAATGTAAAACTAGAGAGACAAAAATTATTGAGAAAAACAATATTTACAGTTGATATTCCTAATCTTCAGAAACATTCTAAAGAATTTAAATTAGAACTTACAAATAGGTTTCAAGTGTTAGGAGATTTTGAACATGATTCAGATTTGAATGAAATTAATATGAAAATAACTGATACACTTTTAAAAACTGCAACAAAGATAGCTGGTAGAAAAAAGCAGCAATTGACTAATAAAATTTTTACTGAGACTAGAGAATTTATGAAGAAAAGAAGGAATATGAAGATATACAAAAATGATGTATTAAAAAGAATTGAATATCTTGAATTTTCTAAAATGGTACGGAAAAGAGTTGAAAATGATATAAGAAAGTATAACTGTGAAATAGCAAGGAAAGCTGTAGAAGAAAATAAAAGTCTCAAGAATGTTAAACAACATTTTGGTATTGGTAGGAAATTTATATCTGCAATAAGAAAAAAAGATGGAATTATTACTAAAAAGAGAGATGACATCATGAAATTGGTAGAAGATTTTTATCAAGAATTATATAGTAATAAAGAACAAGTACCTCCTATATCTATTACATCTTCCGAATTGCCCAGAATTTTAAATGAAAAAGTGAGACATGCAATTAAATGTATGAAGAAAGGAAAGGCTCCAGGAAATGATGGAATTATAATTGATATATTAAAAGAAGGAGGTGAAGAAATAGAAACAATTTTAGCAAAGTTATATACCAAATGTCTAAATGATAAAGATGTACTGGAAGATTGGAAGAATGCAGTAATAATATTAATATTTAAAAAAGGTGATAAAGAAGATATTAGAAATTACAGACCTATCAACCTTTTATCAGTTTTATATAAAATTTTTACCAAGATAATTACAACTCGTCTACAGAGAACTTTGGATTTCCACCAACCAAGAGAACAAGCTGGATTTAAAAGTGGTTTTAGTACAATAGATCATATCCAGGTATTGAGAGAAGTCATAGAAAGAACAAATGAATATGAGTTGTTATTATGTTTTGGATTTGTAGATTATGAAAAGGCATTCGATTCTATACACATTTCTTCAGTGATTAAAGCATTGGATCATCAAGGTATAGATGCAGGATATTGTCGTATTTTAAAGAATATTTAGAAAAATGCAACAGTAACAATTAGATTACATAATGATACTGGAAAAATCATCATTGAGAAAGGTGTAAGGCAAGGTGACTCCATATCTCCAAAACTTTTTACAGCAGTGCTGCAAGAAGTATTTTGTGGATTAAAATGGGAAACTAAAGGAATGAAAGTAAATGGAGAGTATTTAAGTCATTTAGATTTTGCAGATGATGTAGTTGTTTTTGCAAATAATGCTTCAGAGCTGCAGGAAATGTTGCAGGAGTTAGCAGATGAAAGTAGAAAAGTATGACTAAAGATAAATGTTAAAAAGACTAAAGTAATGTTTAATCGATTTGCTCAAAATATGAAAATAAAGATTGATTATGAAGAATTAGAAGAAGTTAACAGTTACAAATACCTTGGTTAGATTATTAATACAGATGGAAACATAATGGAGGAAATTAATCATAGAATTAAACTTGGTTGGAGTGCTTTTGGTAGAAATAACTTGATACTAAAAGGAAATATGCCTATGTGTTTGAAAAGAATGGTTTTTACCAATGTGTTTTACCAGTTCTTACTTATGGATCTGAGACTTGGACACTTAATAGAAGAGCAATACAGAGACTTCAGACCACTCAAAGGAGTATGGAGAGATGTATGTTGGGAGTAACAAGAAGTGATCAAAAACGCAATGTATGGGTAAGACAACAAACAGGTGTTACTGACCTTATTGAAAAAATTAAAAGATTGAAATGGAGTTGGGCTGGACATATTGCTAGAAGAAATGATAATAGATGGACAATTGAAATTTTAAACTGGATTCCAAGAGATTGTAAAAGACCCAGAAAGAGACCACATGTGAGATGGATGGATGAAATAAGAAAATGTGCAGGGGTGTTGTGTAAAAGAGAAGCTAAAGATCGGAGAAGATGAATTAAACTTGGAGAGACCTTCATCCTGCAGTGGATTGATAATGGTTGTTGATGATGATGATATCATATTTATTATATGAAAACACTATTAATTTCTTTATCAATCCCTTTCTTTTCTTTGCTTCATTTATCAATTTTTTCTCCCATTCATCCAAATAATTTTTCTGATTACTTAAAATAATTCCCAAATAATTATATCTATTCACCACACTTAACTTAATATCTCCCAATAAAAATTCTACATATTCTCTTTCCCCAGTATTAACCATCATTATATTGGATTTTTCTTTGCTAAATTTAATACCCATCTCTTTACCCACCCTTGCACATGTCCTCAGCATAACTTCCATATCTTCTCTTTTTTCTGCACACAAAAATATATCATGACCAATTACCCTACAGTAACACCTCCAATAGATATTATTTACATTACATTACAATATAATTATTAAAATACATATATACATAAAAAATGAATAAACTTATTGCAGTCCTTTCACCCCCCCCATAATAAAATAAATAAATAATAATAATCGCTTCCTTCTAATTTTAAAATTATAACTCTAAAGTTTCCAATAATTTTAAAAATAGAAGGAAGGGATTATTATTATTATTTTTAAAATTATTGGAAACTTTAGAGTTATAATTGTAAAATTAGAAGGAAGGGATTATTATTACTATTATTATTTTTAATACTATTTGTAAATATATATATATTATGGAGGAAAAAAGGACTACAATAAGTTTAATCATTTTTATGTACATATATGTATTTTACTAATTATATTTAATGTATATATTTTAATAATTATGTTTTTTGTAATGTAAATAATGTCCATTGGGGAAAGTTGTTGTAGGGTAATTGGTCATGTGATTGTGCAAAAAGAATCATCTTGAAAGGGTTCCATTAAGAAATAAAAGCTGTATTGATGCATTAAATAATATTTTTATTTATAGTGAGTTGACTATTTCAATTTTGTTTTAAACTGATTATTTTAATTTTATATTAAAAAGCAACATTATGGACAAATTTTAACATTGAAATTTGATCATTTAAAGTATTAAAAATAATGCATGGATATTAAACAAATTGATATAATCGTATGAAATTAATGTATAATATTTATTTACATGATCAATTTTTGATTAACAATATAATAATTTGCATAATATATCCCTTCAATTGACTTATTTACACTTTGAAATATAATGTCATAATTAATTATAAATAAAGTTATGGTAACACAAGCTTTAGTAATATTTATTTAAGATTTAGATTACATCATCATCCTTTTCAACGAATATCAAGATCTCTTCAGGTTCAACCCATTTTCTCTGATGTCTAGCCTCTCTTCTCCACATCACCCTAACACACCTCCTTGTTTCATTTATCCATCTCATGTGTGATCACTTTTTAGGCTTTTTACAATCTCTTGGAATCTGGTTTAAGATTTCAACTGTCCATTTATTATCATCTATTCTAAAAATGTGTCTAACCCAACTCTATTTCAGTCTTTTAATTCTGTCAATGCTGTTTGTAACACCTGTTTGTTCTCTCACCCATGTATTTTATTTTCAATCTCTTCTAACTTCATATTTGGTTGAGTGGTCTAAAATCTATATATTGAACCAGATCCACAAAAGAGAGTTTATTCTTGGTAAGGGTTAAATCCCTTTTATAATAATTTAAAAAAAACCACAGGAATGGATGAGCCCTTCAAGCAGTGAAGTAGAATACCATTTATAGATGACCCACCAACAGTATCTATAATGAGATCAAGGCAATACAAAGCATAGTTTATGATCACATTTCCAGGCTATAGCACTTCTCAACTACTACATCAAACACCCTACATCCAAGCATTTTATTTGTTTTGAGTATAAACTCAGGCACCATCTGACTACATAAGCTATATAGCCAACATGCTCAGATGAGAGGCCACAAATCTAGCACTTGAAATATCCCATGACTAGCTCACACTCTGTCTCAGGGTCCAGAACATCTACTTAACACATAAACACTTCTTTCTTTAAATAATTGGTGACACAATAACAAGAGAAAAAGAAAGAGAAAATAGATCAAAATTCTAACTAAGCAAACATTAATATTTATACAAACACACACACATTTTTAATATAATATAGCAATAAATTTTACACAAGAAAATATAAATGATGACTTTAGACTATAGTTATAATAGTCCATTAATGTTCATTTTATTTAAAATTAAGTTATCCAGGTTTTCATTTTGTGCATATTGTTCAATGGTTTTGCTTTCCAACTAGTTGGCTTTCTGACACTTCATTGATGGCTTCATGGCTCTCCTTCCAGGTTTCTGTTGAATAATGAGAGAGGGAGAGTTTGTGGCAGCTTATACTTCACAATCTCAGCATTGATTCTATGCATTGATTTAGGTGAGATAGTTGATGGCTGAGAGTTCAGGTCATAAAGCCCTGTCAACCACTCCTATGGCTTATGTGGCTTCTGCATTAATGTTAAGTGCAGCAGTAATGACTGGTTTACTAGTGCGTTAAAATTTCTGAATATCTGGGTCTCTAGTTGTTTGGATTCTCAATGAAAAGCTCTGAGTCTGAATTCTGTATAGCTAGACTCTGAATTGAATGAAGGAATATAACCCAGACTGTATAGCAATAATACTCATAGCAATCCCGACTGAAGAAAAATAGCCAAGTTGCTCTTTATATACTTTTTTCTCTCTCATTGTTTTAATTCTTCATCATAGTTTTTTTAAAATTTGAATCTTAAGTCTGTTTTTTAATTATTTTTACATTTGCTTTAATCTTAATCCTTCATTCAGATTCATCTACCATCTCAATAAGATAGTATATGTGGTTTTTTAATTAATTTAACTATTGATTCTGATTTTACTATCAATCAGAATCTTATAAACTAATTAATCACATTTTTGAAAGTTTTTCTTTTACAAACTAATTTTATTCTTTAAACTTATAAAAGGAGAGGGTCAAGTTTTAAATTTTTTATTTTAGATTTCTCCTAAGATTTATTTTTAGACATTTATTAAACAAAAAGAGTTTTCTTTAAAAAAAAAAGTTTTTAAATCTTTCTCTACCCTGTTCTCTCTATACTAAAATTTTATTCTATTTTTAAAAGAACAATATAACACAATTTTTTTATTCTACAAAATTGTGCTTTAAAACTTACTTGATTAATTATTTCTTTAACTTTTTTTTTTCTTAATGAACTTAATCATATATTTTTTTAAAATTAAGAAGCATGTAATGCTATATCTGTGAATTTTACAACATATACATATACGCTAGCATTATAATATATATATATTTAATGATACATAAAAATATATTAATGATGCAAAAGATTCATTAAAATTTATGATATATTTCTGATAATAAATTGCATTAAGGATGTGGAAAGAATAAAGTTACCCACTATTTGGGACACTTGATACTTTCCTATATTATGAAGACTCAATCTTTCATCAAAAACGCTACTATCTACAATCATTATAAAATGAATGAAAAAAAAATCAAAACATCATACTACTTAAAAAGTATAAAATGAATGCTATATTTGTAATCTTGGCAGATTTTTCCCCCCCCCCCCCTAGGAATTTGAAAAACTCCCATAAACTCAAGGTTTTTTCAATAGTTATTCTTAGCTAGATAGGAGGCTAAGTACTACATGGAATGATCAGATCAATGTTGCTATATTGATATAAAAAATAAAAGAGTATATAAGTTAAATAAGAATTAACTTTCATTCCTTAATATTTTTTAAGTATTTAAGTCCACGGTTCACTTTATTATTTAAAATTAATAGCAGAAAAAGTAATATAAGTTAATTATTTAAACAAATAAAAATAAATCAACATTAGTTCACTTTTAAATATTTATAGAAATATTATTGCAAAACATAATAAAAACTTTAATTTAATCAAACAATATTTGTAAAGGGAAAATAATCTAACTTTACAATTGATACTTTTCAAGCAATTTAAAAGACAAAAATAAATCACATGTCAACAGACTCTTTGAAAATTTACATCTTCATAACTAAACTAAGTGCAAAATTTCATCTGTCAATCAATATTTAGCAGTAATTAACTTTCTATATGGTTATATAAAGAAAATTTCTTATTATTTGTTTTGGACGTGAAAAATTATAACTATAAACAATTATTCAAGTAAGTGATTAGTATACTTAGGGTTCTTCTGGATCATTAGAAATTGCATTAAATAATAGCATGTGATGAATTTTTTTTACTTATATCTCTTTCTATATAGAAATTTGATTACAGTTCAAATGTTGCTTGAAGGTGAGGTTTAGAAATAGCATAACCGATGATGGAATGATGCACCTAAAACTATAGTTTTATATGCTTGATTATTATTTATGACTTTTTAATACTTAATTAATTAGGAGTTTTGAAAATATAATTTTTACAATTATGTTCATATATATATATCTTTAACAGCAGAAATCAATGATATTAGAGGCAATACTTTGTTCTATTTATTCCAAAAGTCATATATTGTACATTTAATCATGGCAGTGATATATCCAAATCTTCAGATTTGTTTTTGGCTATTAGCATTTATTGATAAGAAGCATTGAATTTATACCCATACATCTAACAGTTATCTTTACTTTTACACTATTAGGCTCAAAAACTAATATTCAATTATGAACTCAAGCTAAATTCTGTAGGTCTGGCACTAAGTCAGCAATTATGCATTTTACTGACATTAATTTTTTACTAACTCTAGACACTTATAGATTTTGGTGACAATAGTATATACCAAACACCTATCACATGAATTTCTGATTTCTTTCAACATTTGTATTAAGAATAATAATTAACTATGTTTATTTTATTTCAGAATAACTTACAGTAACATTGAGCAAATAATGGACATTAGATAGTAAAATTACATTTAATCTCCAGATTAGTTTCCAGATATCTTGAATCCAAGCTAATAATCTGAAATTCAAACACTCACAGTTTTGAACTCAAATTGACTTTACAGATACAGATTTGGCTACTTAAAAATACTGACATCTAATATCCATTAATAACTCAAGTTTACAATAGAAAGCTCTGGAATAGAATGAATAGAATAAATTAGTGATCCTGAGGCAAATGCTGAAAGTAAACTGAGAAAGTCATATACAAGCAGTTCTCTACTTTTATACAATTCACTATTTCATACAAAAGGTAATAGGAAAAAAAAGCACGTTATCAAATTCTTTTACCAAGAAAAGAAAAAGAAGAGTGCAATTCAACTATCTCTTGATACATTTATAAAGAAAACACAGTTATTTATGTATTATATATTCAAGTTTTTGTTCTTATCCACCCATCTTTTATATTGCAATCATCAATCAACACTTATATATTTCTACAGAATAATGAATTACATTTTTATATCATATTAAGTTGTAACTTTTTAGTATTATTAATTTTATTTTTAAAGTCATAATTTATTTTTATTAATATGATATGACTTTCATTACTTTTATTCTTAGAAAATTCTCTTCATCAGTCACATAAAAAACTTAGCAGAGTTTGGAATTATTTATTTCTCATACAGTAAATCCTGTTTTAGAAACATAAAATCTAAAATGTAATTATAAATAGAAGTAAAAGCTAATGCAAATTTGAAAAATATTTTCAAATAATTAACATGTTACTTTATTTACATAATCGTAATAAGACTAACAAATCCAATGAAAAGAGTGTTGAATTTTAAACTTTCTGAAAAATAAGTGAAGTAATTTACTTATGATATTTTTACCATACAAATTTTTTAATAAACCCAATAACTATAAACTATATATCCTTATACATTTTTAATAATTTTATAAATATTAATCTTTTATCTTATTCTTATTTTTGACTGATTTCTTTTGCATAAACTGTTTTATATATATATAAATAACTACAACCATCAAATGTCTGTATTTTTAAATTATATAATAATAATTCAAACAAATATATTTAACACAGTATTCAAAATTAAATAATATATTCTTTGCCAGAAGTACTTTCAATTGTTTCACTGACAATCTTTATCAACTGTTAATACAAACGTACAAAAAATAAAAACTTGCATTACCCATCATTCAATCTATTCAAATTTCCCACAATTCTGTTGTCTTTATATTAGCCGATTGTTTATTCATCAAACCACCTCTATTCCTAGATATCATCATTGCCTCTTTAATTTTACGTTTTTCACTACACCTTTCAATTTGAATAATTTTTATATCTCTATTATTAAATTTAAAACCATAATTACATGTTTTATTATGATCAAATATAATTGATGGAGTATTCATATTTACTGAAGATATATTTTCTTTCTGTACACGTTTATATAATGTCTTATGATCATTATATCGTTTTTGTAATGTACATAAAATTATGGTTTTAAATTTAATAATAGAGATATAAAAATTATTCAAATTGAAAGGTGTAGTGAAAAACGTAAAATTAAAGAGGCAATGATGATATCTAGGAATAGAGGTGGTTTGATGAATAAACAATCGGCTAATATAAAGACAACAGAATTGTGGGAAATTTGAATAGATTGAATGATGGGTAATGCAAGTTTTTATTTTTTGTACGTTTGTATTAACAGTTGATAAAGATTGTCAGTGAAACAATTGAAAGTACTTCTGGTAAAGAATATATTATTTAATTTTGAATACTGTGTTAAATATATTTGTTTGAATTATTATTATATATATATGTGTGTGTGTGTTATTCTACCTTTATATAACTTGTAAACTTTTAAATAATTTAACTTATTTCTATCACTTTAATTATTTCATTAACAATGTAATAAAATTTAAGGCAATTAATTAGAAAAAAAAAGTAAAAAACTGCCTGTATATGCTAATCATCGTCATCATCATCATCATTAACCATTATCAATCTACTGCAGGATGAAGGTCTCTCCAAGTTCAATCCATCTTCTCCGATGTTTAGATTCTCTTCTCCATATCACCTCTGCATACTTTCTCATCTCATCCATCCATCTCACATGTGTCTCTTTCTGGGTCTTTTACAATCTCTATATGCTAATACACCTCACTAAAAAATAAATATTTTAAAACCACGTTTTGATGTTTTATTTTACATGGTTCTATTTTCGTACATTTCAACTATTGCGCACATATAAGGAACCAATTAGATATGAAAGTCAAAACTGCTTGTAATACGTTGTTTGGAAAATCATTACTTTATACTTTTAAAAAAGTTACAAATAATTACAATAAAAATGTATAATAGAGATAATAAGAAACAATAAAATAATATCAAAAAATGATTCCATGCAATTACAATTTTAAGCAAATTGTCTGCAATAAACTTTCAACAATTTTTACATAATCATAATATCCTATCACATGTATAGCTTTTCAGTTTTTTTCTTCGTATTAAATTTTTTATCAAAATCATTAAATATTGTTTTAACAAGAGAACATTTCTACTGTCAAATTATAACTGAAAGTAATCAAATGTTTTCACTTGGTCATAGTACTTAGTTGCTTAATTATTCTTTTAATTTTGAGTAAACAATTCAACATTTAACTTAATTCTCATTTCTAATACAAATTTTAACCCATATTTAAATAAATTTATAATCTTTTAATCTTGTAAGCCAATTTATAATGTTATGAGCAAAATTAGATTCATTCATCTATTGTATATGTAAAAATAAACATACTTATGAAAGAATTGTAATACTATTTTATAACATTATAATTATTCTTGTTGTGGTAAAAGAGTGAATCACTTTTTAGGACGTTTGAAAGAATCTTTGAGAGTTACCTTTGTGATCAATATGTAAACTTAAGAGCATGCTATAACTCTAAACAAGCTTTTTTTTATATTTTATTATTATGATAAATGCTACTACAAGAGAAGGCATTCAAATCATCTTTATCTTAGATTGTCCCCATCCCCAGACCGATTTCGACCTATGGGACTCTTCAGTGAGGAGTTGGGACACTAGATTCAAAAAACCAACTCAAGCTAAGCATTTATCTAAAATATATTTCTCAAGAAGAAGATCTAAACCTTTAGACATCTGCATGTCTTTAAAGTCAGCTCTCCAACTGAAAAAATTATATGGGCCTGAACTTAATTCAGATACTCCATATATTAATAGGCTTAGCCATTTAATTTAGCCAAAGCCCCAACAGCAAAATAATAATAGTAATAATAAAAAGCCAGATGTCACATGACTTATATATAGCTTGCATATACCAATATGTAAACTTAAGAGCATGCTATAACTCTAAACAAGCTTTTTTTATTTTTTATTATTATTATGATAAATGCTACTACAAGAGAAGGCATTCAAATCATCTTTATCTTAGATTGTCTCCATCCCCAGACTGGTTTCGACCATATAATTATGGGCTCTCATTATTTTTTAATAAAAATATAAATGTATATAATTTTTTAACAATTTTGCATTGAAATCTATTATTCATCCATTTCATAAGTATATTACAAACTTTGTTAACTTACTAGATTATTATTTAATCCAAATTCTAGATTATTGATGGTTATTTCAATAATTTCTTTTGTAATATTAAAATTGATTTCTTTTTTTTAATGCCTATTATAATATTTTTAATTGTAACAGTTTTTTCTATAACTATACAATAAAAGCTGTATAGATATAAAATACATATAACTTAATTTATATAAAATTCAAATCATAAAAAATAATGAATTCTATTTTTTATCATTTACTGGCATATGAGTATTATTTATCCATAGCTTACAGAGAAGTTGACTACTTCTGTTTGAATTTAATAAGACTATAAAATGTAGCAAATGATAAATAATATCAAACTTACTGTAAACTGCCAGAATAGTAGCTCCAGTTAACATTACCGTAGTCTGTAAGGTTTCGGTATAAATTACAGCTGCTAAGCCACCTAAAATAAGAGTATGCAATAAATATGATCAATCTAATATATATATATATATATATATACACACACACACACAATAATAACATTTTGATAAAATGAATGTTTTGTAGAAATGGTGCCACAGAACATAAAGGTGTATGAAAGCCTTGTGATATAATTTGAAATCAAATTTGGGTCAGATAAATTTAATTTTTTTTTTTGCAATATTGATCAGTTTTATGATTTCTTTTGTCTGGTAGCCAATTCATAATCCAGTTATTCATTAAATATTGTTTGGTATATAGAAAATTATTATTTTTAGTAAAAAAAAAAGGAAAATAAAGAAAAACACACAAATTTTAATGATTCAGCAACTGAAAAGCTTACTAAGTAATGGTTTTTCTTTTTGGTTGAAGAGATATTTGCCTTGCTATAAGTTATTTAAAGGCTGTTTTACTTTTTAATTATATAAAGTTAAATATAAATAATTATATAAAAAATTGTTTCATTCTTTTTTTAAATACTTTTTTTATTGTATATGAATCATATAATTTTATAAATTTTATCCTATGTTTTGACCACAATTTATGGACATTATCAAAAGATTTATATAATAAAATATAAAGTGTGATAAAATTAAACAGTTGAACTTGAAAAATATATTATTAAATATATAAAACCAACAAATGATATATTATTACTATAAACATAATATAAATACTAACTTTTCCACTTCTTATTCTGCATTAATAATACATTTTTCTTATTTTTGTAAAAACTTTTTTATATTTTTATTTTACACTAATTACTTTTAAATATTCTTAATAAATTTTATTTTATCTTTTTGCTAAAAATAATTATTGGTTTTATTTTGTATTAATTCTCTTTATCTGAAATTAAATTTATTTTTGTTTGTTTTTTAAAATTTTGGTTTAGTTTTTTAAAGTAAATTTATGTCATTTATAATATTAAGACTTTCATTCCAATATCAGCCTTTCAAGCTAATTGAGCACGTACCTTTTGAGAGTGTTAAATAAATGAATACTCTCTTCAATCCAAGATATAATATTTATGCAGGATTGAAGAGGAGAGTATTCATTTATTTAACACTCTCAAAAGGCGCATGCTCAATTAGCTTGAAAGGCTGATATTGGAATGAAATATAATTGCAAGCATGGCGCTAGATATTTGCTTATTTACTCAATATTAAGACTTAAAAAAAACAGTGATTTATTTTAGAAATATCTTAATAAAGTAGTTAGTAATGTGCAATTCAAAATGAAAAAAAGAATCAAGTTTATAAGTTCATAAAAAATTAAAATCTAAAAAGAAATAAAAAATATGGTGTCCAGAAAAAGTGCAAATATACATTTATGATAAGTACTTAACAAGCACAATAATATAAGAAATAAGCCACATAATCCAGAAGAAAGTAATTAATAGCAATAAATTCATGGGAAATTAAATTCTAAAAAAGAATCTATATACAATGAATATATATATATAAATAGGGTTGTCAAAAAAAGTGGGTATTGCCATAAATTATATATTCATCTTATTTAATTTCAAAGTTATATTTTACAATTATTGGCATAAATAAAAGTTTTTGCCTTTATTTTATGCACCCACTTTTTAATTAGTCCTATAAGCATGAAAGAAAATAACAAGGTATATATATATATATATATATATATATTGACAAGAACCATACTTTTTATGGTATCCACATTTTTCATTTCTTTATACATGAATAACTTTTAGTTGTCGTAGAATAGTTGCTAAATCCCACTCGATGGCACAGTTATCATACTAAAATTATAAAATATGATCATTCACGGGCCGTTAATTATAATCATTTTGATGTGTTTTTTGTAATGAGAAAATAAAAACAAAAAGAAAATCCTCTTTTTTAAATATTACTTAATTTTAAATATTATTTTTTATTAACGTATACAAATTAAATGATAATAATAAATGTAAAATAAAATAAACAAATTACAATTTGATTTGTCTTTTTTAGTTTTCTTTTTATTAGAAAAAATCAATTGTCTATCAGAGATTTTTTTACTGGGGTTACGGCTTTTTTTTTGTTGTTGTTTACCACTAGTTTTTATTTCAAATAGAATGATAACTAAAAGTAAAACTTGTTACATTTATGTTTAGGGTTAGTTTTAGGGTTAGGATTAGGGTTAGCTTTAGGGTTAGTTTTAGGGTTAGTTTAGGATTAGCTTTAGGGTTAGTTTTAGGGTTAGGTTTATGGTTAAAATAAAAAATATCAAAATCATATTTTTGTAAATATTTTTTTTACTAACATCTATAAAATAAATGATAACAATAAACGTAAACTATATTCAACAAAGAATAACAGTAATCAGAGAAAAAAAAGAAACTAAAACTTTTTTAAACAATGACAAATATATATATATATATAAAATGTTTATAATATATGCTTTTTATGACATTTAAAAAAACAGTGTACAATTGTACTTTTCTTACTGGATATTTTTGTGTTAACACTTTTTTTTTATTTCAAAAATATACACACTGTACAATCTTAAAATGTCTCGTGGAATGTTACGAACTGTATGTTACTTGACTCGTTACCTAATTCAAAATAACTTTATACATATATCTCATCAACATTTGCTACTTAAAACTTCAATACACTACGGTGTAAAAAGTCTGTTAATTATTACTTTACAAAATCTGAACATTTCAATACTTTAAAATAAAAAAAATCCAATGAAAACAACATTTCCATCCAATTCAAAAAAACACACCCTCTCCCCAAGCCGTAATCATTTTATAAACTGTGTGAATTCGGAAAATGTATTTGCTGCATAAAACATACATGCTGTACTGTGATGCGACATAGTGGCCTGCAATCTGTAGCACAACAAAAAAGTTGTATTATAGAAAATTCAGGTTCGAAGGTGTCGGCCGCGGAAATGACATTTTTATGTGTTTTAGCACGAAAACAGCACCATCCAGTGGGATATATCTGCTCATCAATGACAACCTAACTTTTTTTTTGGAATTCTATTTTTTATTAATTTATTGCCATTAATTACTTTCTATATGGATTACATAGCTTACTTTTTGTATTGATGTGTTTGCTAATTCTTTATTTATATTCAATCCATAAACAGGATTTATAATTTTTTATGGAGTTGCATTTTGCTTCATTACTTAATTTAATTTGTATAAAATGCTTATATTGATTATACTTCTTTTGTAATCATTGTGCTTTAGTTTTTGATTGCTACTTATATTATTTTCAGATTTGTTTTTTCAACATATTATTTTCCTGTTTTTTTGTTTTTGATTATTTTTCAAAATATATGAAACATACTGATTGGTGTTTTTTTTATTTATTCACTGATTGGTATATGGATTGGGGCTCCATCCTATGGATAGAGCTCACATTCTATTACCACCAAAAAACATTAAAAAAAATATTTTTGCAAAAATAAAAAAAAAATATTGTAGACTTAATAAATTTATATTTTATGAAATAAAAAAAATATTTAAAAAGATCAATAAAAAATATAATTTAAATAATGTAAAGATACGTAATAAAATGTTTAAATGGAATAGTGTGCATGCGCGAGTATGCCCTGATCATCATGAATGAAGATCTAATTTCTATCATTTATTATTCATATTCTTACTGGAGTTAAACCCTTAAAATTGTGACTTACTTCTGATTAAGACAAAGGCAAACACTTTTTTATATATTGTGTGTATTGATTAAACACCTGTAATTAGTTCACTTTTGCTGTTGGTGGCAAGCAATCATATTAACATGGCCACCACTAGTCCAAAGCCATGTGGAGAAATTTCACCTACGTATGCTGGCATTACTAAATCGCTAGCTAAAAATAAAGCTTCAGATAAAAACGCTTTCTTTATTAATAAGAATTTGGATTCAAATCTGAGATTTAGGAAAACAACAATAGTGGATATAGCAGAACTAGATTTAAATGCCACTTCAAATGAAGAAAACCAAATAAGCTCCCCAATTATGTGGATGGAAGATCAACTGCAGAACATCTCGGAGAAATTCAATGAAACTGTGCCAAAAGATCTGTTTGCTTCCTTTAAACTATTCTTTACAGAACAATCTGTCATTATAGTAGTTACTGATCTGAACTGCTCATTATATAAATTCCCTAAGGAATTATTATATGAAGCTCTTAGCCACAACAACTTATGGGATAGTATTCTGCGAATAGCGGATCATCCCAATTCTCGATACCTCATACTAGAATTTTTTAACACAGAGCAAATAAAACTTTTTTTTATAAAAAAATCAAAACCCTCGGCAATTACACGCTTATAATAATAAATCAGAATAGACAGAATGTAATTTCGGACATTTAGAAAAATGCTTTTTAAAATTATACTGTCAATGATTTTAAAAGATTAATTGAACCGTTTGGAACAGTGATAGTCACTTCCAATCAATTTACTTGAAAGATACCCCCGTCCCCATCTATAGCAATAACTATGAGTACAAAGTGAAATTGCATAATAATGTGGAACTGCTAAACATACCTATGCAAATTACTGATCACGAAACAATCCTACTTCTGATTATACATGGATTAAAACCTCAATGCTACCAGTGTGGCTAAAGAGGTCATTTGGCAAATAATATACGATGCAAAAGCTGTGATAAGATAAACACACACACACACACACCGAGATGCCCTGAAAATAAAACACAAGACAATGCAAGCTGTGAAACAGATAAGCAAGAAACAAATGATTTACTTATTAACTTTGAAAGTAAATTAGAAACAAAAAAACCAACTAAAGTCTATATGGATAATGACATACTAAAAGACTCAGAAAATCTAACTACACCTGCCATAAGAAATAAAACATCCACCAATATCATGGATAGAATAGTACAAGTTACATTAAAAATAAAAAACCCACGCATATCATGGATGAAATAGTGCCAAGCTGATCATAAATAAGTACAAGCAATACTACGGAAATGAGAAAACTGGATCAGCCTCCATGCAAGAAGTGTGTATCAAAAAAGGGACTCAATCACAGAATTCTAATAAAAAAGAAGAAACTATCAACTTACATATACAACATAAAAAAGTAAAATTTGCCAACTTAAACCTTGACAATGAGATTGAAAATATCTTAGAAAATGATCTAGTAAATGAAGCCACTAAAACCACACCCTGCTCAATTCTTGATGAGGGTCTAAACTCAACATCCAAAAACACACCTTGTTCAATTTCTCCTGAGATGCAGAGCCAGCATGATTTGTCAGAGTTCGTGTCTTTCGCTAATGATATGGATTATGGTCAAGAGATAGAGGGTGAGTAATATGCATGACCACTTTGCTTTTGACATAGTATTAATTTCAATTTCTTATAAATTAATATGAAAGTAAAAATATGTGCTTTTAATGCAAGGGGTTTAAACTCCATGGCAAAAGTCATGGACCTCTCAAAATGGCTTAGTATTACTCAACCTCAAGTATTTGGTTTGCTTGAAACAAAACAGCTCATGTATAGAATCATCAGACTATTTACATAATCATGGTTTCTCTATTTTCTCAAAAACATCCATTACATGATCAGCAGGAATGGATGCAATTATCAATAAAACATGCCCATTTAAATCATGTAGAGTACTTTACATGGACTCACATATAATGATCATCACATTAAATCATTAAGCCATAGTTCTAAACATAGTTTTTGTATATATACCCCCAAAGCCAACAATAGTAAATAGGCTAGTATTGATAATTAACTCCCTCCTTGCATCAGCATCATATCCATGTTTATTATTAGGGGACTTCAACATGTCTTATGGTCAATTTATTAAGAATGGTTTCACAGACTCACAATTCCACTGATGAGTGGAGAAGAATGTCTGCCAAATAATACAGTATCCTTTAACAATGGTAGACATTCTTCACTGATTAACTTGGTCTTCTACTCTCCTATGCTACATCATACAATCAAAACACCTTTCAATAACTTAACACTATCAGACCACCTAGCATTATTTGTCACCATAAACAGTGACTTGTCATATAAAAAACAATTATCAGCTAATAAAACAATTCGAATATTACTTCCAAATCGAACCACAGAATTTCTGTTTTCTGAAATCTACATAGCAATCCTCAAAATGGTGAAGCTAGACCTAGATCCTCCACAAGCATGGATTGCTTTTGTCAACATTGTCTCTCACACAATTAACCATATTACACGGATTTCTTCCCCACCTACAAAATTGCTAGTATTAGCCAATGAGCTGCACAAGAGAATTATTCACTCTACATCGAAGGCTGATGAATACCCTAGAATTTCTGCTCTGAGAAAAGTTTATTTTTTCACATGCAAAACAATCACAGAATATTTGTCTTAAAAAAGGAAAATATATCTAAACAAACCTCATATATGGTCAAGACAATACATTTGCTGGGCATTGAGTTAACCCCCAAAAATTAGAGTCCCTAGTGCACTTCAAATACAAAATGAGGTGGTATCTAGTAATAACATTCTTAACTCATTGTATCTACATTATAAAAATTCCTTTCAGGGTAGTGAAAGATTTCATCCAAAGCCATATTATTTTGGAATTCCAGAAGATGTCATTTTATTTGTCCCAGAAGAATTCATTAAGAAAATGGCAGATATACCTGACTCTTGTCACCCAGGAGGAATATGTGGCATACCTAAGTTGTGTCATTCATCTTGGACACTTTACTATAAAATACTTGACAAGACTGGCAAAGTTTTTATCAAAAGAACTATATCTCTTTGAAGGTCTATATCCCATACTACTAGTCCTGTTTCACAAAATACCAGAAAAAATATTGACTGTCAAAAACATATGGCCAATATCTATGAGCCCCCTTGGAATCAAAATCCTTGAATCCGTAATAAAAGAAAAAAATGAACTGCATATTCTACCAATGATCTCAAGATGGCAGTTTGCAAAAAAAGGATCATCTATCGGACAAGCTGCGATCTTATTCAAAACAATTACTGATGATGTTAGAAACAGGAAAAAACATAGTCCAATAGCTGTTCAATCAGACATTAAAGTTGTCTTTGACACAGTTCCAATTGGAAAACTTATTGATGTATTAGTAGATACACCAATTCTTAGATCAATACTATACATCATTACCAACCTCTTGATTAATAGAGAAATACACTTTACAATGAATGGAAAATACTCACCTTCCTTCAACCCTTACTGCTCCATTCACAAAGATCTCCATTAAGTGTCATCTTATTTACAATATATATAAACTCACTCTTGAACAAAATTGAAAAAAGCATACCTGTCATATACATTTTGAGTATAAATACTAACATATCATGCTTAGCCTTCATGGATGATATCACGGTTTTCTGGCCAAATAAAAAATATCTACTAATACTGTTGCAAATACTGGAAAAATACTCAAGGGAATATAGACTTGAATTCAATGCTGATAAATCATGTGCATGGAAAATTTTTAATGGACAGCCTATCCAGCATCCTTTCTTTAAAGGAAAGCCTACCCCTTTTTTGGGATTCCCATTCCATCTGAGTAATGCAGCAATGCGAGTAAAAATCCAGAACATGCTCAAAATAAAAATTGAAAATATAACAAGCTCACTCATGAAAACTTATCTCTCAGTTTACACAAAAGTATCACTATTCAACATTCTAATCAATACAAGAATTATATACTATACTTCAGTAGTTATATATGCAAAAACCTTTCTCACATATATCTACTCAATGCTCAGAAAACTTTTATGGGGTCAACATATCGTTTCCATCTCGATCAGAAAACTTCAGTGTCAACTAATTCATAATGGGATGGGACTGCATTCAGTTAACACATTTAGAATACAGAAAACACTAAACCTCATCTCATCTATTACTAAATTATTCCCTCAAATTGCTCCTACCATCAAAATTACACCCACTGATAGACCACCATCTACAAAAGGCTATTGGAAAAAATCTTATTGGCCCTTTACTTTCCATTGTGGTTGGAGAAGTGAATGGACTTCCCAATATTTATAAGTCTCAATAACTGTCAAATTATTAGAAAATTTAGGTTTTGGAACCTGGAGCGAAAATTCTTTGATTTTTTAATAAAACAATCTGGAATGCCTCCCTACTCTTTATTTTTATAAATATAGAAGACAGTGCAAGAGAGTAGATGCACAGTGCACACTTTTTTGCAGGGATATGGAAACACAAACATATTTATTCTTTGACTGCTGATGCTTTGACAATATACGGATAGCAATCCCTAGACTATTTAATAATACCCATGTTAACATGCACTATTTATTTAAAACATTCAGTAAGGGTATATATGCACAAATTTAGGCAAGCACTTATTTTATATGCACTATGGTGCACTAGATGTACATTCATGTACAATAATAACCCTAGAAGACACCCAAACACTTTTTTAATCAAATTGGAAAGTATTAGCAAAAGGGACAAAAAAATCACATCAGAAAAAGTCTTTCAAGACACTAGGTCTTTAATGAATGAAAATCTTTGATTCTAGCCTAAAGTAATGACAATTGTCCCATGATGAAAAAGAGATTTGAATAAACTTATATAATTTTTGCAGTTTGAGATTTCTTCTTTTTAGGTATGTACTCTAATTTAAGATGTAACTGACTGTCCATTTAATTTTTCGTATATATATAATTTTTTTTAGTAATTTTTTTTAAATGCTCATTCATATTCTTTGTATATCTCTCATGTACATGTTATTATACCATTGTTACTATACTAAATGTATCAAATTCCTATATCATACTATATGTAATAAGCTATGTAACCCTTGAATGCTTAATAAAATTATTTGAAAAGTAAAATGTTTAAACATATAAAAAAAATTATATATAGGAACAACTAAAAAAAAATTAAAAACTAGGTGGAAATAACATGTAAAAGATAAAAAATTTATTATATTTATTCTTTCAAAAATAATAAACATTATAATTATAGTATTGAACTGATAAAAAATATAAAACTATATTATGAAATAATGATAAAAGAATATTTCTATATAAATAGAGAAATGATGTGATAGTATGGGCATTGCCTATTACATATGTATAAAATCAATTCCTGAATTTCCAACTTTCTTGTAATAAATGAGCATTTTGTTATTAAAAATCTATAAAATCTCAAATAAAAGTTACTAATTAAAGTGCAAATAAGAGTTAATAGAACAAATAAGCAATATATATAATATTTAAATGCATGCATATTGTCTATCCTAAACTTAATGTAATTATAAGGGATTTGAACTTTCAAGCTCTCTACATCTATCCAATCTATCTTATACAAATGATACGCATAACCACATTCATGTGAAAAAGAAAAATGATCTCCAATATACATATTTCATGCTGAACCAGCACTCATCAGTTAGTCCAGATGACCTTCTCCAATACATATATACAATCAGTATTCAGTGTATATTAAGATAGCAAATCTTTGAGCTTTAATGGACAAGCTTCAATCTTTCCACTCTCCAACTCTTCATTCATCCATTTCATTCAAGTCCCTTACAAATATATATATATATATATATATATATATATAAAAAAAATATATATATATATATATATATAAAAAAATGTAACCAGTTGGCTTACATAGCTTACACTAATATAGTGTATTTGCATATATATATATGTAAAATAAAGGAAAAGTAGAAATAAACACAGACAAAAATTATAGTAGATATTTTCTACATTTACTGAAATAGAAATAAATAAATAATAACTCTGATTTAAAATATTGTTTTATAAATTAAACTTTTAAAAGGTCTGAATAAATATAAATATTGTATTATTCTGATTTTGAAATGTAAAAACACCATACTTATTTTTGGAATTTTTTTAATTAATTAAACAAATTTTTTATCTATTAGAAATCCCCTAAGTAAAAACATGTATATAGATTCCAAAAGATTAGAGAGATAAAAATAAAATTATGTTTTTAATCAAAGTGTTGTTATAACACCTCAGATGATTTTATAAAAAGGGCTGATAAAAATATCAGTCAGTCTGGATAGTGATTTTGAAAAGAACAGTTCTGCTTGCAGTTTTGTAAGAGCTAGTCAGAAGAGTTTTTATTATTTTAAGCAGTGACCAACTAGGCCAACTGCAAAGTCTGGGTAATGACTTTTGAAGAGAACAGTCTGGATAGTGATTTTTGAAGAGAACAGGTCAGCTGCAGAGTTGGTTATAATATTTTGTTGCAGATTGTTGAAGTTTGCAGCAGTTGGTTTTAGATGACCGTAGAGTTGACAGAATAGCTACTATAAAGTAATATGGCTGAAGGCAGAACATTAGATTCAGGAGCTGCCAATATTTCCTTCACAGGAGTTTAAATTCACATGGAGAAAATGAGCCACTTTGTGCTGAAATTCATAGCCTTAAATGTGCAGAGGATGGTTGATTGCCTGAAATCTATCAAACCAAGAGAGCTGCTTGTCTGAAACAATCCTAGACTAAAAGGAAGACCAACATTTTACATGGATTACATTTTTCCTGATTATGACAGTCACTAAAAACCAAACCAACCAAGAAAAATCTTCCAGCTTGCTGAAGAATTAATTAGACATATGTTGCTGTGTCTATATGCAGAGGGGCACAGATAAACTTGCATACAAAAGTGAGTTGTTTTTCAATAATTCATTTGATAGACACTTTAAATCTATATTTTTAAATTTAAAGACATTATAATTAGTTAAGAGGTAACCTAATAAAAAGCTTTCTAACCTCTCGAAAATTGACTATACTTTTTTTTTTAAAGAATAAAAGAAAGCTGTAATAGAATTTGATAAACTGAGTTTTAAAAATATGTAAATTTTATGTATATTCAAAATGGAATTATTAATTATTAATTATAAAAAGTATTGTTATTTATTGTCTGACAAAATTAAATTTATAAATTATCTACACACACATATATATCAATGTCAAATTGGACATATATGCAAATTTTAATCATTTTGTTATTCAATATTAATTGTATATTATAAATTGCGCGTCTGTGCACATATATATGTAAACCATAGTAATAACATGAATTGTAACTTGTAATTTTGTAAATTAATGTAACAATTTAAATTTTGAATAGTAATTATGTAAATTACAAATGTAATTATTATTTTATGTTTAATTGAAATGTCTTCATCCTAAGTTATAAAATGCATGTCTGTGTATGGATATATGTATGCATTTATAGATACCCATTAAGAAATAATGCAATTAATGTAATAACTTGAATTTTGTAGTAATCTTGTAAATTACAGAGGGATGACTTTATTATTGTGCATCTTTCAAAATCAGAACCCTTATAAGACTATAATCATTTATTTTTCTGTTATTAATAAACTTATTTAATTGTTAAAATTGTATTTCATCATCTCTTGGTCACATACAATAATAGATCTTGTGTTCTCTGGGCTAGATTCGTGCATGGATAAATGGGGATGTGTTTAGTGCTTTGGGCATCCAGAGATGATCAATCATCATCCTGGTTGGCACAAAAGAGGATACTCTTTAAAGCTCATGCACTATATTTTATTTTAGTTCAGTCTTGTTAAAAATTTAAGTATATAGTTGGCCAGTACAAGTGGCCTGAGCATTGATGATGATCAGCATATTTTGATGTCCCAGCATTATTGTTTAGATTTTTTGCTTATGTATTTTAATGGATGGGCACTAAGCTGGTGCATCCAAGTTATGTTTAAATAATTGCCCAAGCTGGCAAAGGCTCAATAGTTAGCCTGGTCTATAGAAGACTCATTTCCCATCAGCCACAAGATTGACTGTCGATTCATATTTTTTATTGTTTAAATCTAGCCACAAGATGGACTGTTGTTTTATTGTACTGATTTATTTATTCCCATCAATGATGATGATGGATGGTTATTTCTCTCAAGTATTTACTTGTACTTATTTTTTTAAAATGATAATGCTGATGATTAATTATTATAGTTGCTCTTTTGAGTTAGCTGGCTGATCTCACAATGATCTCTGAGATTTCTAATCTCATATTGTTATATTACTTAAATATACTTTTTGTAAATATTTCATTTTAAATTTACTGGGGTTGATGATGTTTTGCCATCACCCAGTTCAAAACTCTTTTTCATTTACTCTCCCTATATCTCACCCACCCCATCCCATTACAATATATATATATATATATATATATATATATATATATATATATTGTGCCCTTGTCTGTAGGTCATAATAAGGTAGAAAGGTTAATTACTAAAAAAATTTTAAATTTTAAGTTATATTTGTATGATATATAAATAATAGTAGGATAATTAGATTTTATAGTACAATTTAAAACTGAAAATACCTGGTATATAAAAAATGTAATAGATTATTTTAAAAGAAAACAGTTAAATAAAGCTTAATTATATTCTTGTTTATGGTTATAAAAGCTGGCCATATAAAATAATACAGCTATAAATAGTTAAAAGTATATTAATAATTTGAGTATAATATTTTAAAACTAATAAATTAAATAAATGCTAGATGTAATGTTATAAGTGTATTTAATAATCAGAATTACTAGAGTATATTTTATTATAAACTTTAGGATGGTGAGAATTGTATTTAGTTCTACAAGTTTAAATTATTTTCCAAATTTTTTATAAAATGTATTAGTTTTGGTAAGTTAGACCGAGACGTAAATAAAAAAATCATCTGATAAAATTAGTAAACACGTGACTGTATATTATATACCTTCACACACACGCTTGTTAAAATAATAATAAAGTTTGTGAATTTGAAACTAAATATAATTGCCATCGATCATTAAAGTAAAGGTTGAAGTATTAAATATTGTTTTAATAATTATTTTAAAAGTTTAAATAATTTTTATAAAACTAAAATTGAATTTAAAAATACTAGTCTAAATAATATTTTGAGACATTACGTCATCAATTCTTCAATTTTAAAAGTCTAATCTGTTATATAACTAAATGTGTAAATTTGTTCGCGCTAAAAAAGTCATTAACCAATCAACAGAGGTAAATTAGCAGACAAGATATAAGAATTATACAAAGCGGGAGAAGTAATGTGAAAGTGAAAGAGAAAGTAATATATTTTTTTTAGCTGATAACACCGTAGCTGGAAAAGTGTTATAAATTTAAAAGTTTGTATTTATTTTAAAAGTTCTTCTGTAACATATAATATATTTTGACCGCCTCTACATGGATTGCTAATTTTAAAAGTTATCTTACCAGGGAATTTTATTCAAGTTTAACCAAAAGCCTACAGTAAAGATGGAAGTACAAGGAAAAATACCTAAAAATATTGCTGAAGGAAAAATATTTGGAAAGTACCTTAATACAGATTTATTTATGCTCAACCAGAAACTTATTATTGTCACTCAAAGAAATATAATTGGGACGCTATGTGAGAATTTAAAAGAGAAGTTACTTGCCGTCAGGAAAAAATTATGACGCACAATTTATAAGGCTACTTTGAAGTTGTTTTATTCTTCTCTATGGAAAAATTTAATATGCGTTTTTATTATAAAGAAAATTATGGAAATGTATACTGAAGAAAGAGTATTTATTTTTAAAAGAGATATTATAAAATATAGTACCAGAATTTTAAATAAAGAAAAAAGTAATAGAATATTATGAAAGTTATTATGCGTTTTATGGAAAGGAACCGGAAAACTTTATCTAAGAGGAATTAGAAAAATATTATAAAGTATTCAATGGAAGAAATGCTTGATTTAGAAAAGATAAAATTAAATTACTCAATGAAAATGGATCCATGGAAACCGGAAAATTATTGAAGATTTAAATAAAAGTACCCAAAAGATGCATCGGGAAAGTCGCGCGGGAAAATGCTAGCAGACAATATTAGAAGAGAATAGGGAGACGTTTTTTTTTTCTTTACAGGATTAATTGATATCAAGAATTAATAATAGTATTAATTATTTTAAAACCAAGGATTGTTGTCTATGAAGATTTATCAAACAGAGTAATAATTGTTTTGCCTTAAAATAGAACATTAAGTGACTGAAGAAGAAATAAAATATTTTTTTTTTTTTAGCTTTAATATGAACGGTTCAAGAAAGTTGATGAAGAAGTATCGTAAATATAATTTAAATATTTTTTATTAATTTATTTTAAAAATATAAAATGCTATGTAAGATTAGGGAAAACATATAAACATAAATGTTAGTAATATTAAAAAAAAAATTAAATATAATAGCTTAATAGAATGATAGAAATATTGTTTTAAAAATAAAGAGTATGTATGGAAATCATATATCTACAAGAATTAATGGGATGGTGAAGCCTACAGAACGCGATCGAGAAGATAAAGATCGTTTGGTAATTTTGATATTTATTTATAATGCATAATGTATTTTTTTTTTATAGATCGTCTATTGATTAAGAATGATGTGTGAAAGTTTAAATTCTATGTACACATTTTATACAACATTTACAACATATTATGAGATAGGAGTAATTTTAAATATGCGTGCAATAAGTTATTTAAAGTATAATTAATAATATAATATAACAGAACAATTGTGTGATTCTTTTGAACTTTCATGTGGTAAAGTATTAAGATATTTTAAAATAGTTTGTATATGATAAATATACGAGAAAAGTAGTAAAAGATTTTCTTAAAGAACAGCGGTATAGTTTTGAAATAAAATGAATTTTATTGTTGTTAGAAATGCAGATAGGAATTTGTCAATGTACTGTATAGAAAAATCATGAGAAATAAGATCGGATAGTGACTTGGTAGTACTGGAGGAGAGGAAACCAAGATGATGTTTTTGTTAAGAAATAAGAAAAATAAAGTATTTGGATCATAGTTAGTTTGTGTGATTTCAGTATAGCTAACTAAGCCCTATCACTGAACACATATATTTTGGACAGTGTTTTTTTTACATATCTTTAAACTTTTTGATGTTATAATAAAGCTGAAAAAATAGCTTTAGCATCACTCCTATAATAGAGGTTGGTAGACAGACAAAGGTCACTCCTCTATAGTGTCTTTAAATTCACTGTGCCATTATTGTCAAGGTTTATGACGGATTATATTCTAGTTATATTTTTGATCCTAGGCATCTATCTTTGCTATCCTTGTTTTGGGAATCTGCATCGTCAGAAAGATATTTTCAAAGAAATAATGAATAAAATAGAATTGAAGATATGTTATAGTTTATGTGAGAATAGTTTATTTACTGGAATGTTTAGAATTGTGTAATTTTAAAAGTGAAAGTACAAAATATCATAAAGAGAGAAAGAATCATATAATACAGTTTATAAATTAATTCGGAAATGAATATAAGATTTTTAAAGAGAAATCTAAACAAATTTTTTATTTTAAAAGTGATAATGAAATTTTAATGTTTAAAATAATATTTAGAAAATAAATATTGCATATTTATTAAGAAAATAATTCAATAATGTATAATAAACATATACGTGTTCATGGTATGTTAATGATGGTAATTATATCATCCGAAATAAGGCTTTAATAAGTATATTAGGACTAATAAACATCGGATAATGAACTATAAAACTTAATACCAAATGTAGAAGAATGTCTTTGAATTTATAGGATTCCATACTACTAATATAAAACTAGAGTTTTATTATTTTGTATAAAGTTTACTACGAATGTAATTTTATAAAATTAAAAAATATGATTTTAAAAATAGTAGGGATACAAAGTGTTAATGATAATCCGATAAGAAATTCATTTTTTGTAACAAGCTAACCATAATAAGAAATCCAATAATAATAATACTGTATTTTCTTAAGCATTTAAAAGATAAGAGTTAACTAGAAAAAATAAGTAGAAGTTTGATTTCATTTTATAAACTGGTAAAATAATTTTGTGATAGGAGAGTGAGGATATCCAATGTACATAATGTAAATATTGTTATTTATTGATGTTATTAATAAACTTTGTTGTAAATTTATTTTAAAGTCTTGTGTCTTCGTTGTTATTTCTCCACATGGATGCATGATCTCACAATACACTTATAATTGAAACAGATATATAGTTTTGCACAAAAAGGTAAACATAAAAGTGTTATAATCATTTTGAGAATTTATTAGTATGTTAAAATTAAAAGATCATAATTATATCATTTATTGGTCATAAGTCGATTGCCACAATATTACATTAAAATATATGCCAATGTTGCCACACGTATTCTGTAGTCAGACTATTAAAATACTACCACGTACGTATTTATTTATTTTATTTAGGAAGAAATAAGATTATATTATACTATTGTTATTATTATTATTATTTATTATTGTTAGTTACTGCGTAGTGAATTATGACATAAAATTCCCTTTTCATAGTTTACTACCGTAATTTTAAATCAGTTAGAGTACAATTTATGAACCTGAGATTTATGTCATTTTATTTATTTTATTTATTTTCTTCATTTCTAATTAATTGAGCCAGATTCTTATTAGAAAGAATATTAAGACATGATTATTATTTTAATCGTAGTGAAAAGAGCCTAGAAAGTCGTAAGAATACTATAAGTTAGTTATTTAGTATAGCAAAAGGGAGAATAGTGTTCTTATGCCATTGAGATAGTATCATGTGGATAATATCTCAATGTAGTCTATCTCGTTCCCCGTGTCGTCACTCCATGTCTCATGAAAATAGTAAAAATTTGTTAATTCATTTTAAAAATATAACCGTATTTGTATTTTAAAGATTAGAGCTAGTAATCATTTTAATTAATGCTGGATATTTCATTTATTTATTTGTTAGACTGAGCTAGAACCCGTAAATTTTAAACAGTACAGTATATATAAATTTTGGAGTGGACGGACGAGAGCGGGGGGGGGGAGAGAGGTTAGAATATATATATGTGTGTGTGTGTGCGTGTGCGCGCATGCACACATGCGTGTAATTAGTTCAGTATCAAATAAAAATATCAAAGAACTACTCAGAACAAACTATTTGTTTGTTTGTTTAGAACAAGTTCAAAAAAGAGACTGGATATGTAGTTGTTTTATTAATTTCTGCATGTTCTATAAAAGTTAAATAAGTTAGTAAAATAAAGACAAAATAATGTCTATATATGTAAATGTAAAAATATTGTAAATTTAAAAAAAGTTTCAATATCCGTTAAATCTTAGTCTTTATGAGTGTAATTGATTTCATTAAAATTTAGCATGAATAGCAGTTGACTAAAATAATAATTAGATTGTTTAGAAAATTTTGTTAATCTGATAAACAATTCAGGAAATAACTTTGAAAAAGGTAATAAAGCTTATTTGTGATATACCAAATATATTCAGTAGTTGAACTAAGATATTTGTATTTAGCCTCAGTTACATTATAAGGTAAAAAAGTATACACCTGGGTCTTATTTTACATGATAGATAGGTTCCTCAGAAAACACGCGCAAACAAAATCATGCAAAAATAGATGTAACTTACCTTGAAAAAGGGGGGGGGGTACGGACTGTGATTTTTCAAAAATCGCGTAAAAGCAAAGCACCAACGTAAAATTACTTTAAAATTCGCGCAAAAAATATAAGGAAATAAAATATGACTAATAAAAAATTTCAAATTTGAAAAAAATTGATACAAGACAAACTTTTTTTAACTATAATATTTAATTTTATTCAAAATAATATATTTTTATGCATACTTGCTGATAAACAGGTTCGTTTGCAAACTGGTAAAAAATAAGATTCTTCACAAGAGGAAATACAACTAGTGCTAACTTCACTCTCATGTTGTGCTAATGGTTTTCTGGTGACAACGTAATTAGTAATTAATCTTTGAGATGATGATTTTATTAAAGTTTTATGAAGCTCGGATATCCAGACATACAACCATTTAGCTCTCGTTGGAATTTAAGAGCACATTCATGATTAGTGTCATTAATAAGAAAATAATTAAAAATAAATGTGGACACTAAATGATTAATAATTGATTACATTCTTTTTTAAAAAGCAAAAACAGAATGTGATTTAAAATGCAAAATTAACATGCACAATGTTTGAACAAATTTACATTATTATCTTGTAAAATTTAATGTGTGTATACATAAAATGTGGAAATCATGATTTTAATTTCATTATTGCATAAAATCTTACTACTATAAAGTACTGAAAATATTGAAATTACTAAGATGAAAGTCGAATTCCAATAATGTGCTATTACTTTCAAGATGATGTAAGTGTGCAAAATTTATTATTTAAAGTAATAGCACATTATCAGAGTTCGACTACTGAAGAAACGTGAATCGCGTTAAATAAATCCGCAGAAAAAGAGACCCAGGTGTATAAGATTTAGTTTCAAATATTAAAGTTAGTTAAGATTCAGTTTTTAATTAGTTGTTTTCTAAATTCATGTGGGTAGTATTCACAAATAAACTTATCAGCAAACAATAATCTAGCCTCCAGTATAATCGATAGTTACTGTGAAATAAGGAAAAACCTTCCCTATGTAGCTGAAAACTCTGAAATGGCCTTCTGTAGAAATGTAGCCTGCCAAACTTTCCAAAGTAATGTCTTCAGATTTTGAACCTACTTTCCTTTTTTATGATCTCCAAATGAAATAGTCAATGTTTAATATAATTTTAATTGCTGAAAAGGGAAGTAACTTTAAAACAAGAATAAGAAGAAATTCCCAATGTAAGGAAAACACTCATTAGAAAGGCAGAAATGGAAAAAATTTAAACTTTAAAAACATTTTATTATTTGAAAAACTTGAAAAGTTCAAAAGTTAGATATTTATGTATAACTTTTGAACTTTTCAACTCTAAAAAACTAGATGAGAATAGTTTTGTAATTTGTTTATTAATATTTCAATTTTATTTAAAAGTCTGTTCTTTGTTATAATGTCTATTTATGTGATATTTAGAGTTTTATGAATATTTGAAATTATCCTCTTAATACTTGTTTATATTTGCAGATTTTTCAAAAGTGTGTTTCAGGAAAGAAGGGATGAGAAAAAATGATTGCATTTACTAATAATTCATTTCATTTCTTGCTTATCTATATATAAAATGATGTGATGTGATGTATTTGGCTTCTCCTTAAACGAAGTCAAGAATATCTCAGCAATTATGCCCAGATAAACATGTTAGCCACTTTATTTTCCATTCTCCACTCTTATTAGACACTATTAGTATAGAGTGTCCTCATAATTTTTTTATGTAAATATTTTTGAGTTGACTTATGTCAAATTAGGAATATTTTCATTTGAAAATTAGTAATGCAAAGATAAATATTGACATGGGTTAGCAGATTTATTCAATATTTAGCTTAAAATGCTCACTTTGTCTCATGACCAAACCCCGTTTCATTAATTAATTTATTTTATTAAAGTATAAAGCTTTTGCATTTCATTATTCTCAGTTCTCTAATAATGAAATTAGGGTAGATTAGTATAATAATCAAGATTAACAGATGACACTAATGATATCATTATTATTATTAGTCCTTATCAATACATTATTCTAAGGATAACTGGTAGAGAAATGGTTTAATAATTTAGCTTTTCAGAGATGTAAAATGGGACAGTGATGTGTGTTGGGTCTGAATTACAGGTTTAAGAGCCAAACCAACAGTGGTATCAATAAAAATATGAACACTCGATAAACACAGTTGTACATAGATAAACATAGTTAATATTGGGCTGGCTATGCCAAGTTCATTTCCACCTGTATATATTAGCTTGCTTCATGAGTTCTAGTCAAAACTCTTCTGGCTGTACTGGACAGCTGCCTTGGGTTATAGTAAAGATTTTTCAGCTGAACTGGACAGCTTGCCTAATCTTGGCCATAGTCGTAGTAGCTTCCAGTCATATCATGGACTTGCCTCACTGTGTAGACATATTGCTAGTGAATATAATAGAAACACCTTTACCATTGGAAGTGATTTTAATGGAGAGCACATTCAGTCATTCAGGTAGACAAACGTTCTCTCTCTTAAGAGGATGTACTGTCATTTAGGCTTGTCTCCAGAAAGGCTGACTATTTATTGCAGATACCCTTCCCTACTGGGAGAAATTGGATTCAGAAAGTGTAACCAATGATAGGATTTTATAGATATGTTTACACATTGGCCATACTTATATTTCACTCTTTGACCATGCTTTACATGGGTTATTCACATGTTTACAAATTGGTTAACAGCAATGCATGCTCATAAGGAATCTGGATTAGTCCAATTCTGAGACATTCCTTTCCCTGGCTAAATTCAGCCCTGGAAAACATAGTCATTGAGATGAGCTGGATGATGTGTTGTCTGCTTTGTTGGTTTTTCTGGTTTATTGCTGTTCTTGTCTTGTTCATCATCCTTGTTTGATGGACTTACCCCTGGTTGTTTGCATGGAATGTTGCTGTCTTTGGTTTGGTGGTCATCATTTTCACTTGATATACTAGTTTCTGTGTGATTCAGTTTCAGTTGTTTTAGATGTTGATGATGTTGATACCCATCTTCTGTTTGAACTATTGCATAGTAGAGTCCATTCAGTTGTCTAACCACTGCTGGTATCCATTTTGTGGATTCATAGTATATTCCACATAGCACCTGAGTACCTATTTGTATTTTTATCTTCTCTTTTACCACAGTTTAGATCAGGTTTCAGGGCTGAAAGGTTAGTTCACAGATGTCTATTGAGTAGCAGTTCTGCTGTAGTCTTTCCTGTTGCTGTACTTGGTGTGGAGTGCTGTGCTAGTAGTGTTCTGGCAATCCTGGTATTCCAGCTTTCCATATTCATTTTTGTTGTCAGCTTTTTTGCTTTTTAAACTAGTCTCTCTGCCTCACCATTGCTTTCAGAGTGGAATGGTGGGCTATACAAGTTCAATGCCATTATTAGTGCAAAAGTTTTTGAATGAAGTGGCTGTAAATGCTGTGCTATTATCTGTCACTAAATGATTTAGGTAGGCCATATGTTGCAAATAACCTCTTAAGAGTTTCTATCATTGTTGTGGACTGATGTGATGCAACTTCCACCACCTCAATAGCAATTTGCTTTTCCATGTGCCTGCATGGATCACATGGAGTCTAGACCAGGGGCCTTCAGGTTTAGGCCACTGAGTTGTTTTGTCTTTTGCTGGCATGTTTTGCTTCACTTTGCTTAATGTTGCGACTGGTTCACTTTTGTAACTGCAAAGCTTAAGTGAGTAAATCAGTCATGGCCTAGTAAATTACTATGATCAGTAGTAGGCATATAGTTCTGTGATGCATTGTAATTTTAACTGTTGTTTGCCCCAACAGTTTTATTTTATTGCTGGGATAGTCTGAGATTGACTTGCTACTATGATGCAATTTATATTAATTATTCTTATTAATGATAGCCTAGATCTTTTTTAAAAGAACAGACGCTGGAGACATTGTGTCCAGTTCCATTGTAACTGACATATATTTAATTATAATACTAGATATAAACCCAGACTGATCATCTTTAATATGATTTATACAGGCAACTTGTTTATTTTCCTTATAATTGCCTTTGCTGTTTTTTTGGAATAGATTTTTCCACTCTCATTTTGGCTGTTTGTCTTTTTAATTTCAAACATGCAGCCTTTATAAGTCCGATCCACTTGCAAAATGTACATGTCATAGAGTGGTGATTTTTGTATTTGTGTGCATTTGTTCATTGCATCTATAGCAATGCCTTAGACTATTTGATGCTGAATTATATGAGCTGAGTAAGTGTCCGATTGATCCAGTATTATGAACGACTTTTTGCACATCATACTTAGTAATTTTTTTAATGGGTTTGCCTGACTAGCTATTGATTCTGCTAGTACTGCCTGGGTCACAGCCGTTTTAAAATTATCATCAACATTTTAAGTCTTAAATTGTGATAGTTTGTACCACAAATAAAATGATCAAAAGTGATTAATTCAGGAAATCTTTGAATTAGCACTTTAATGCAATTCATTGGATTTTTGTTGCAAACCCTCTGGCTTTCCCTCTCTGTTCTTGCATGCAGAGGTTGAAATAATATCTCTGCATTAATGTCAAGGGTTGGGGGGGGGGATAATCTGTGAGAGTTGTTAACGTTTTGTCAAAATCTAGGTCATCTGATGCTTCTGCAGTAGATTTGAGACTTGATTATCTCATAAGTGCTAGGACCTATTATGGACATTAATGTGGCTAATTTTACCTCAGCCTTCTTGATCTTATTAGCTTGTAGGTAAAATATTAATTGCTCTTTATAGCTTGATCAGCCCTCAGGATGGGCTGGATCAAAACCTTTCAAGGAGTCAATAGAAGCTATTTTTTAATTTTCCCTCATTTCTTTGTAAGAGAAAAATACCAATTTTTATTTTTGCGAGTTACCATTTGTAATTTTAAAATTTTGACAGCTACTGCTTGTAACTGTTCCAATGAAGCCTTTAATCCACCAGGGAGAGCTCTGTCACGCGCTCGTGATTGGTTTGTGATTTTAATTGACATGCCTATTATGTTTGCGGTACAATTTTTCTTATGAATCTGCCAAATCTGTTTTTTTATTTAGGCAGATAGAAGTAATAGAATTTTATCACTGTTTTGTAAGTACGATGAGTTTATTTTCTTTGCACTCCTGTATTTTTCCCAAACTGCTGCATCTGATTTTTATTCAGGCAGAATTAGATTTTAATATGACGAATGTCTAACTGCCTACTCACGTATTTACTGTATTTTTCCAGTCATGGGGAAAATATATATTTATATTATCTGACTGTGCTAAATCTGTTGAATTTGGCGTATTTTATAATATTTTTCCAGTTGTAGGAAATTTTTTTTGTTTGGCTGACTGCACCAAATCTGTTGTGTTTGGTCTTAATTGCAGGTTTTAGACTCAAACCAACAGTGATATCAATAAAAATATAAACAGTTAATAAATATAGTTGTACATAGATAAACATAGTTAATGCTGTGCTGGTTATGCCAGACTCATGAGTTCTAATCAAGACTCTTATGGCATAACTGGACAGCTTGCCTCAAGTTCTAGTTAAGACTTTTCCGGCTGTACTGGACAGCTTGCCTTGAGTCAGCTGTAGTCTTAGCAGCTTCCAGTCTTATTATGAACTTTCCTCACTGCATAGACATTCGATAGTGAATTAGTAGAAACATCTTCGCTATTGGAAGTCATTTTAATGGAGAGAACGTTCAGTCTGTTAGGTAGACAAATGTTCTCTCTCATAAGAGCTCATATTGTCATTTAGGTTAGACAGACATTCTCTGGCTGGCCTCCAAAATAGCTGACAATTTATTGCCAGATCCCATTGGCAGCAATCAGATTCAGAGAGCTTACCATACAATGTTTATACATTGATGGTTCACATGTTTACACATTGGTCAGCAGCAATATGTGATCAATCCAATCAGATAAGGAACAAATTTATATATGCACTGTACACACAGATAATGAAGCTAGAAAATATATGTTTAAAAGCAAAATTTCACTAAAATATAAAACTATTAAATTAAAGAGCTGAGCGCTTTCAAGAGACTACTTGCTCTCATACTCATAGCTGTTGTTGTTATAACTGCGTTGTAAAAATGGAAATGGAAATTTATGCAAATGTATGCAAATGAGTTATAACTGCCATTTCCAGTATGAGAGCAAGTAGTCTCTTGAAAACACTAAACTCTATAATTTAATAGTTTTATATTTTAGTAAAATTTCACTTTTAAACATATATTTTCTAGCTTCATTATCTGTGCATACAGCGCATATATATATATGTAATATAAATAAAATGACCGTTAATTAAAACAAAATTGTTTATAACGTTTAGTGAAATAATAATTTAAGAATTTCAGATAAGGAAGGAATCTGGACTAGTCTACTTCTGAAGACAAGGTCAGATATAACAGATATATTTTTCACTTAGACACACGAAAGTATAAATAGCATCACATAGCAAGTATAAAGTCTTTAATTGCAATGATCATAATTATTTATTTAGCCTGTATCATTTACTGCATCAGCACAATCACTTGTTGAATTATCATACTTATAATTCCATTATATTTTGAATAGAATTATCTATTTATTTCTTATCTATAAACCACATACAGCTATCATTGGTGAATTAACATATGACTAAGTACAATGGATATATGCTATTACAAATTTTGCTTTAGTCCCTTCTTTACATTTCATTATTATTATCCCAACTAGGGCATAATAAAGATTAAACCTTTATGAACCATTACATTTGTCAGCCAAACATGGGACAATTATAAATAAAATATATATGTCCATAAAACCAAAAATCTATTCCTTTTTTATACAATATATATAATTTATAGCAGAGAAAATTATTTTTGTAATTTAGAAAAAATATTAATTAGCTTGAATATTTTAAATAAGAGAGATTAATAAACTAATTAAAACTTCTCTAAAGTTTACTATTCCTTACTAATTAATATATAGAGATTCATTAAAAATTTGAAAACATATATAGATTAATGTGATAACTAAAAATATTTCAGAGAACTGAAAATGAATAGTAAAGTTAAATAAAAGGAACACTTCATAAAAGGGAAAACCGAGCCAAGCTAATAACTAAATTCTCACAAGTCTTTATAAAATCTTCCGTAAAAACTCTTTGAATATATGTGATTAATTTAAAGAACAAAGATAACAAATGTAAAACTAAAATATTTAAACAATGCAACCTTATTA
>JAQFVV010007793.1:0-58566 GCA_028023455.1 Epiperipatus broadwayi
GGCAAAAATACTGAAAATATTAAAGTTTAATGTATTGTAGTTCTATTTAATATTTTCAATATTTTATTCGAGTTTATGCTATTAACATTGTCTTTATTTTATTACATTTCATACTCAAACCCAATGAACAGAAAGTGCAATTAATCAATTAACATTTATATTTTAATCATTAAATAAAATATCATGTGACTTCTACAGATTACATTTATAGTAATAGTGGTAATCCACTTACTTTTTCTACTGTACATCTGTTTATTTTAAGTAGGAGTACTAAATAGAATGCTAATTAATAGCCAAAAATTTAATAGAATGATTTATTCATACTACTATTTGATTTTACTGATTATTCATGATTACAATAAATATCTCAAGAGTAAAATAATAAGATGAATTTTTGTTCTTAATACACTCTGATTCATCTCATTAATGTAATTTTAGTTTTTGTTTGAAATTATGATACATATTATAACAATCAATTACAATTAAGCATATTGTAATACATCACTTATATGGAATAATTTTGTATACAAATTTTATTTGCTAATATATATAACAATTTTTATATAGTTATATGCTGTGATTGTTTTATTCCTAACATTTCTAAAATTAATGCTTTAGAAATGATTATGGAGATGGTTGTATTTTGTAGATATGCTATATATATATGTCCAAATTTGAAGCTAAACCATGTTTTTCTATCATAATACAAAAGTAATTTTATATACCAGTGTTTACATGAATATAACAATCACTATATCTTATTTTGTATAAAATTTATTTTAGTAAATATTTAATATCAATTGTAAATAATCAATGCTTTTATAGTAGTTTAAACATTAATATTAACATTGCAATATTTTTTAATGAATGAAAAGATCTAGTGACTGATCAACAAACATATAAGCACCAATTAACTCACAATTAATATCATGAGTTATTTCTATGTTCATGGCAGTTCAATGATCACATGTCATTTTCTAATTTAAGATCACACAAATCACAAACAATTATTTTTCTTTTGCTTTTAATTTTAATAGTGACTTCTAAAAGTTAAAGCGATGATTTACAATAACTAAGAATGATCTCTTTTCAACTACATAATTTTAGATTATCAATGAATCTATTTGCATATACGTTTTACTAAATAATGCCAGGGCATGCAGAAACACTACAAATGTGTTTGATAATTAGAAAACATTGTTAATCTATTAATGTTTTTATCCTTCTGCTATTTTATGCACAATATTCAATTACTAAACTTATAAAAAATACAGCTACACATGTGAACTGTATCCATAAAGTAAATAAAATCTAACTATATTAGATAAGCTGCTGATTTGGTTTGTGTATAATGCAATATTAAATTTATTAAATTCTTTAATTTAGAAAGCAAAAGGGGTTTATAAAGTTGCATGTTTTTTAAAGCTACTTAGTTTTGTAAAACTCTTTGATATTTTGACCCAATGTATAATGTTATTTCAAAATTGTTACAGCTTTTCCGTGATGAGAAATATTTAGCATGTATTCTGATACTGCAAAACATCACACGATCTTCATTTCTTATGATAGCACAAAACTGTTATTGATTACTTTGGTTGGTACTGAGTGGCACTACTACATGGAGAGTTTTGCCATTTTATTTTGATAATGATAAATTTTGTTTATTTATTTCAACAATGTGCTGTATTGTTTAGCACAGTGGTAGAATGATCTCCATTACAGTTTAAAAATTACTAAATATCATTGCCACGTCTGATACTAAATATCACATGATCTCTTGAGCAACTAATTATGCAATTGTTTTATTTTAATTAAAATACATTCCCTTTTTTCACTATTTATATCACTACTGTTTTAGGCACAATTGGTATATTTTTTAATATTTTTTGAAAATTTTTGAGATATACTATCTTATAAGTTCTTTTTATTCTTTTCTTCAATTATTTTTTAAAATGTGAACCAATATATTTACAATGATATTGGTTTCATTTATTAATTGGTTCTTGGTGATAATTTTTTTTTGCTGATTTTTCAGTGATGTTTAAAATTTTTTAAATCACATCATATTTTTTTTGAAGTAAGTTTATATAGTAAATGATATTATGGATCATCTTTGAGTCATTTTTTTAAGACTGTATAGAGTAGCATTTTTTGTCTTAGTGCGATATTTGATAAATATCAATATAATACTACAATTGCTTTTTCATTTTACATTTCTGCTATGTGAGATTATAGAAAATTAGGTTTGTAAAAACTTTAATATTTATGTAACCTTATTTAAATGTGATTCTTTCAGTAAAAATTTTTAAATTTTACATAGTAGTTTAGAGCTTTTTAAAAATCATTTCTTCTAATTCTGATAGTTCTGTTTACTGTATTTACAATAACATACTCTTTACTTTTCTCTTTATAATTTGCTAATAGCCTTTTTTGAAAAAGAAAATTCATGATTAAAAACTTGATTCAGTCAATCACTATTTACTGCTGAAGGTATTATAAATAATTTATTAATAAGAAAATTTCATTATTAAGTATTTCATTTATGTGTGATACAATTTACTGCTAGTTCTTTTATTTTTAAATAAACATACTTAAGTTTTTAAAAGCACATATTTTTAAAAGTCCGTGCTAGAAATTTTTATTTTGTAGAGCAGTGAGTAAGGGTGCTGGATGGGTAAACTAGATCCAAAAATCCAGAAGTACTGTTCCCACATTCAGAGATAATCAATGGTGAAAGCCATAAGCCCTAAAAACTATTCTTGTGATATTGCACGGGAAAGGATATTGATGCACAACCTTCTCGTATTTGTTGTTTACTAGAGCTTGCACTAGATGACTCTGTAATGGAGAAACATTTGCTACTACTTTTACAAATATAGAAATAATCATATGAATATTTTAAGGGAAAATAATTTATCACTATTGTCATGAATTAATTGCCATAAAACATCTAGCCACAACCTCTTCAAGAATTCTGTTTACTATTTTAAAATTCAGCCATTCATATATATATATATATATATTATCTATCTTTTTTTTTCATTATCTTCTTTTGTTTTATATTCTGCATATTGTTTTAAATTATGCTGTAAAAGTTTCTTAAGAATACCTTACTCAAATTTTTTTATGCATTAAAATTTTTATAATAATACTTTTTTTTTAAAATTCCCTTTTCCAATACTTTAACATTGCATATTCGATCATTTTAATTAACAATTTTCATTATTTTTTTATAAAATAATTTTGTAAATTACAACAATACAAGATTTATAAGATGAATTTTGAAGAATTCGTATTTCTGTGCCATTTTTTAAACAACAATAATTACATTTCAAAATTAATTAGAATATTATTTTAAAGAATTCATTTTTAATTCATTTTATATTAAAGCTTGAAAGATGTAACACATATATTTAAGTAGAAGTTATAATCAATGTAATTTTAATTTTTTTTTCATGTATCAAAGCATCGGCCAGGAAGCAAGCCCACAAACCTGGGACAACTGCTTATAAGTCAACTCTGCTGACCATTCGACCACCAACACTTGACATATAAGTTTAATTTTTTTTTATAGTTTAATTCATCCCAAGATTAAAATGACAGATGCATTAAAAATAGATATTATTCCAATCATATTTACAAAGAAATAATGTTTTTTTTTTTTAGAAGAATCTACCATGCATATTAGATTTCAACAGCTATTAAAACTCAAACTGCTAATTTGGATCTCTAGAACTGTCATATTATTGAAGCATGGAATTTTCTTAAGGAGTGTATTATGGATATATGTAATTCTTCTATTTTTGGGTTCACTAAAAAAAGAATGTGACTGTTTTTCTAATGATGAATATTATTATTAATGATTGGATTAAAAATGTTTGGCATTTTCTGCTTGACATAATAATACATTTTATGTGGAAATATAGAGAACTGAAAGCAGAAATTCAAAAAGTGACAAAAAGTCTAAAACAAAGTTATGGATTAAAACTGCAAGGAAGGTACACATATTTGATAATTGCAGTCATCTTGATCTTTAATTATGCATTCCTTGGCTTTATGAAATAGTACTACAATCCTATTAAATATAACATTGACACAATTTTTAGACACATAATGTTTTCAAACTCAGCATAGCAAGCCAGATAGCTATATGGGTCTGATATCAGTTCAATATCACCACATAGTAGAAGCCTCTGCAATATATTGATCATAAATACAAGCGTTAGCAAGTTTAACTTGTTTTTTTGTTTTTCATAAATGTACCTTCGAGGTTTTCTTGCAATGATATATATTGCAGAGGCTTCTACTATGTGGTGATACTGAACTGATATCAGACCCATATAGCTATCTGGCTTGCTATGCTAAATTTGAAGACATTATGTGTCTAAAAAATTCACGCTTGCAAGCTTAATAGAAATTGTTTCATAAATGCTCAGAGTTAGTATTTAGATCTAGTTTCTTATTCCTATCCTTCACTGATGATAGCAAATCAGCTTTAAATCATGATCTGAAGGTGGATCTAACAATAGAGATAGTGAATGCTTGCTCTGACGTTTATATAAATAAACATATGCTTTGACAGCGTTTTTGGTAAAACACCATCTATTGATCATAAATACAAGCATTAACAAGTTTAACTTGTTTTTTTGTTTGTCATATGTATATATATATTATGTATATGTTTGAGATGCACACCTAAGTTATAAAATTTTAACATTTCAATAACATTTTTAAAAATTATTGTTAATTCTTTTTATTAATTATTAGTTCTTTTTTATTAAAATGCATAGGTGCAGCTCAAATATATATATGGGAGCAAAAACTTACTAACAAAATATTGATTTTTTAAATATTTTATTATATGTCATTTTTTAAACTTTTTAAATTGCTTGTTTTTTCTATTAAACTCTATATTTTATAAAATTCAAGATGGAAGATGCAACCATCAATTGTCCAAAAATAATTAAAGGGTTAGAAACACTATCGTTTTAATCTGGGAAAGGTATTTTTAATTAAAGTTTTTATTTAAAATAAATGGGGACTAAGATTAATGGATTGTACTTTTGTTATAAAGATATTATCAAATCTATTTCCAATCTGTAAATAGATTTGAATATATTTTTGGAATGTTATCTAACAGTTGCATCTTTCAAAAACAACGGACAAAAAATGTAAAATTTCTGTTAGATTAAGATTTACATTTGAGCTAGAAATAAGAAATGGAAAGAATTCTTCAAATACCTGGGCAAGAGTGTAAAATGGCTGGATTTTAAGTCATCAACAGATTAGCTGCATTGAGAGAACTGTACAGTTAACTGAATCCAAGCTGTTTTGAAATATAAGCATAGAAAGCTCATCACCTTTCTGACCCATGAGGGTCATCTTCCACTGCTGTTATATCATGCTCCCATAGAATGAAGTAAAAGACAGACTGGAGAATTATGGAATGTTGAATAAAAGCTTGCTATTATTTAAGAACCAATTGCCATGCATGAGGAGACTTTAAAATATAAACTGTTAAAATAGTGCAAGGTAAATTTTCAAGCTGCCACCTAAAGTAAATCTAGTCTAAATAATCTCATCAAGATTTCTTTCATAACTGATTTAATTTTATGTAAAATGTAATTTGCTCCTAAATAATTTCTATAAATCTAATTTTCTCTCTTATGTTCTAATGTTCTTTAATAACTCTGGTATCATCATTTATTTATATGTATGCTTTTATTATTAATATGCCAATCTCAAGAAAACTGGTGAGGTTAATTTCTTTCTTTTTTAACTAAACACCATAGAGTATAATGTGATAAATTAATACATTCTTCAGATTGTTTTTATGAGTCAACATTTTGTTTATGTTTTAGTATAAAAATTTATTTGTTTAACTCTGGATTTTGTACCCAGGGTGAATCCAGAACTCAATCTAATTAATGCTTTGAAACCTTATTTATTTTATAAATGTTATTATTCAATTCTGAAAAGGTGACCGACTAGTTTTCTATAACTGCTAGTTTTATTTTTTACATACTTTTAAAATATCAAATACAGTACTTATATATTCCAGTTATTATAAAATCAATGAAGGTAGGATTTATTTATTTTAAATAGCAGAAAAGGGAAGGGGGTAAATCTTAATGTTTCTTTTACTAAGTAAAATCTTAATGTATATTTTATTTAGGAAAATCTCTCTCTCTCTCTCTCTCTCCATATATATATATATATAACTGCATAGCATATTATCTGTATAAATTATGGCATTCAAACTAGGGTTATTTATTTTTAAAGCAGTAAAACTTATTCAATGTTGTTAGTGACATTTATCATTACTGCATTATTGACATTCAACGTATCATTGTACATAGATATTACATGCTTCTAATCTTAATCTGGGGGTTGCAACAAGGTTGAACCAATAGATTTCTTCTCAAGCCTTGTCCTGAACTTAGTTGACCTACCCAGAACCATTTATTTCATATAAAAAGGCCTCTGGTGGTGATTCCTGTAAGTCTGGCAATGCTATGCCTATCCACTTTATTCGTATAAAAGGCCTGCACATTGGTGATGTCCACAGCATGCCTTATCCACTTTTCTCTAAGCACTGCTTAAGAAGGGGGTCATAGACTTCATCTTTTGTCTAGAAGCACAACTTTTCCTGTTATTTTTTGGCTATTATGTCAGCACCACAAACTTCTTTGTATTATTATTTCTTTTGCTTCATGACCCAGTTTTAATGCTCTAATATTAAAATTGTGCTCTGCTCAAAATATATATAAATGCCAAATATTACTAGCTAGATTAATTACTAATATTATTTTATAATCTATAATATTAATAAGCCAATAAGCTGATACACATGCGCTTTGCAGATGACACTATATAAATGAATACTCCCACTTTTTCAAACCCAAGATAAAGTCTTTAAGAAAATATAGAATGAATCCACCTATAGTTTCAACCCAACCGTATATGTATGGGCAAATCTGAAGCACTATATAAAAAATAAATGTCTTGTTTAATATTATTTTAGTTTTATTATACAATCCCATCGTCATGATTTGTTATTTATCTATTTAAGAGTATTTGCCTTGGGGAAAATAAAACATTTTTTTTATCAGTGATAATTAAAAGAATTTTCATTAAGTATTGTATCATATGATCAAATATGTTTTCAAATGTATTTTGTTTACTTTCATGACCATAATGGCATGAAAATGGTTTATATTATATCTGTAATGAATATCGGAATGCTCCCCGAAATAATGTTAGTCACCATGTTTCAGAACCGTAACCCAAAGTGTTAATAGCAATTTTATGTAAATTCTTTCTAATAATTGATTGGCATCTTAATATTGGATCCACAAAAGATGTGTGTTTATGTATAGTATATGTTATTTAATTAATAAAATAGCAAATGAGAAATAATAGCATGAATGACAATATATAATTATCTATCGTTTGGTAGACCGATTGCTCATTCACACACATACTAATCTGTGCAGTTAATTCATATATGTAAATTAATAATTTCTCATTACATTAAACTATATTTTTATTGTCTAACTTATTTGAGTAGTTTGAATTCTGTTTTCTCCACTTCCACACATACAGCTATGCATGTATATATTTTAGTTAAGTCATAGTTAATAGATGTTTCATTGTATTCTCCGCTCTGCTAGTGGGTTAGATTTAAAATTAATTCTCATGTGCCATCATTGTTATGTTATCCTTTAGGTGATTGATCTGGAGCTTAGAGAGTCGGTTTGAATCCAGGCTGTTCCCTGACCTAAATCTCAGGCTGGACTGCGTTGAAGTACTTTTTGTGAGTTCCAGCTCATGTTAGATGGATAAACATGTTTTGACCAGTACAATATATATATATATATATATATATATATATTGTACTATATATATATATATATATATATATATATATATATATTATATATATATATTGTGCCAGCACATTTTGAATCCAATATCTTTGTTTAAACCCAGTAATTTTTTTCTCCAAAGTATATTACCAATTTCTTAGTAGGAGGTATCATTTATAAAAAAGATACTAGTGAATACATTTATTTAAAAATTGATTAAAAAAAAAGTAAGTTAAATAGATGTTGTGTTTAATTATAGCCACTAGACTTAATGCCAGAATGGAATATTGTCCAAAAGTCAACAATTTGTGTTAAATTGATATGTTTAAGAGCTACCAAAAATAATTGTGATTGCTTTATCAAATTACAGTAGAGAATTTTACTACCTGAAATTAATATAATAAAATATTAGTGAAATTTAAATATTAAAATTAATAATTAAATAAAAAGTATAGTATAAAATAAAGATAAAGTAGAACATTTTCATATTTGTAAAACATATTCTGCTTTATAAAAGTTCTTATTTTTTGGGGTTACATTTTATCTTAATTTCCTGTTTTGTGAATTTATGAATGTATAATTAAATAAATTAATTTTTTTTTTTTTTTTTTTTACAAAATATTTTAAACTATAGAAATTAGATGCAAAAGATTAAGTTTTAAATAGCAATTACAAAAATAATTTTAATATATATATAAAAAGAAAAAAAGTAAAAAAAATAATGAATTTTTATTATTTTTTTAAATTTCAGTTAAATCATGGATTTGGGAGAGATAAAAACTTCATTTTGTTTTAAAGTGAGAGGGATTAGTGTGAAGGAGAAAGTAGTGGTTGAACAAAATCTACATAAGTCATTTAAAAAACTTATTCACATCAAATCATGTATCAAACTGTTAGTGAAGAACTATTGACTGTGGAGAAAAGAATTTGTAATCTTTTCAGTAAAAAAGCAGTAATATCATATTATAGAAATATGGAAAATATTCACAGTGGCACATAACTCTAATGATGAAGAACTAAGCCTTTTAAATTTCCAGCTTTTGCCTGATCCTGCCTTAAGCTGTGAACCTACAATATAATCTGCATAGGCCATCTATTTGTAAAATCTATCTGAGACGAGTCTGTTTAAAAGAATGTGTTAGAGAAAGAAAGATCTAGCCCTCAAAATAAATACTTTTCAACTAAATTATCAATGTTAACCAGATCTAAAGATTAACACCCACTTTAATATTTTTATTTGGCGCTAAAGAATATAATGAAAAAAAAGTGACAGCTAAAATTTTAGAAGCAACACAACATTATTCAGTTAAATAAAAAAAATGCAGGGAACTTCCATAAGAGTCATAGAAGACATCTCCTAAATATATATAAAAAGATATATTCATTATAAACATGAACTAGACTACAACTCATAAATCTACAACCAATTCTTGTGTGTGCATGTAAACTGTTATATATATATATATATATATATAATGTTCATTAATTAAAAATATTGTAATAATAATAAAAATAATAAATATCATGCTAATTAACGATTATACACAATGTTTCAATCTGCAGAAGTACATTGGTTAATTATTTAACCCTCTTCAAGTACTATTAAATTCCAATGGTAGTTGAAGAGAGTTAAGTAATTAATCAAAAGTACTTCTAAAGTTTGAAAAATATGTATAATAGTTAATCACTATTATATTTATTATTTTTATTATATATATATTCCCCGGGGCCCCGTTTAAGTAGTTAGTATTCACTATCTCTAACTATAATTCCTTTCAGATCAGATTTCAAGCATTTGTATCGTCAGGAAAGACAGGAATAAAGAAACAGATCTGAATACAAACCTGAGTTTATGAAACAATCATTCAGCTGCAAGCGTGAATTTTTAGACACGTATGTCTCAAACCAGCATAGCAAACCAGATAGCTACATGGGTCTGTCTCAGTTCAGCATCACCACATAGTAGAAGCCTCTGCAATCTATATCATTGCAAGAAAGACCTCAAAGGTACATTTATGATAAACAAAAAGCAAGTTAAAAAACTTGCTAACGCTGTATTATGTCCACAGATGGCGTCCTACCAAGACGCCAATCAGCGTATGTTTGTTTACATAAACGTCAGAGTAGTTAGTATTCACTATCTCTAACTATAATTCCACTTTCAGATCATGATTTCAAGCTATTTGCTATCGTCAGTGAAAGACAGGAATAAAGAAACTAGATCTGAATACAAACTCTGAGCGTTTATGAAACAATTTCTATTCAGCTTGCAAGCGTGAATTTTTTAGACACGTAATGTCTTCAAACTCAGCATAGCAAACCAGATAGCTACATGGGTCTGATCTCAGTTCAGCATCACCACATAGTAGAAGCCTCTGCAATCTATATCATTGCAAGAAAGACCTCAAAGGTACATTTATGATAAACAAAAATGCAAGTTAAAAAAACTTGCTAACGCTTGTTTTATGTCCACAGATGGCATCCTACCAAGACTGCCAATCAGCGTATGTTTTGTTTACATAAACGTCAGAGTAGTTAGTATTCACTATCTCTAACTATAATTCCACTTTCAGATCATGATTTCAAGCTATTTGCTATCGTCAGTGAAAGACAGGAATAAAGAAACTAGATCTGAATACAAACTCTGAGCGTTTATGAAACAATTTCTATTCAGCTTGCAAGCGTGAATTTTTAGACACGTAATGTCTTCAAACTCAGTAGCAAACCAGATAGTATGGGTCTGATCTCAGTTCAGCATCACCACATAGTAGAAGCCTCTGCAATCTATATCATTGCAAGAAAGACCTCAAAGGTACATTTATGATAAACAAAAATGCAAGTTAAAAAAACTTGCTAACGCTTGTATTTATGGTTTGCTATGCTGAGTTTGAAGACATTACGTGTCTAAAAAATTCACGCTTGCAAGCTGAATAGAAATTGTTTCATAAACGCTCAGAGTTTGTATTCAGATCTAGTTTCTTTATTCCTGTCTTTCACTGACGATAGCAAATAGCTTGAAATCATGATCTGAAAGTGGAATTATAGTTAGAGATAGTGAATACTAACTACTCTGACGTTTATGTAAACAAAACATACGCTTGATTGGCAGTCTTGGTAGGACGCCATCTGTGGACATAAATACAAGCGTTAGCAAGTTTTTTACTTGCATTTTTGTTTATCATAAATGTACCTTTGAGGTCTTTCTTGCAATGATATAGATTGCAGAGGCTTACTTGTGGTGATGCTGAACTGAGATCAGACCCATTACTATCTGGTTTGCTATGCTGAGTTTGAAGACATTACATGTCTAAAAAATTCACGCTTGCAAGCTGAATAGAAATTGTTTCATAAACGCTCAGAGTTTGTATTCAGATCTAGTTTCTTTATTCCTGTCTTTCACTGACGATAGCAAATAGCTTGAAATCATGATCTGAAAGTGGAATTATAGTTAGAGATAGTGAATACTAACTACTCTGACGTTTATGTAAACAAAACATACGCTTGATTGGCAGTCTTGGTAGGACGCCATCTGTGGACATAAATACAAGCGTTAGCAAGTTTTTTTAACTTGCATTTTTGTTTATCATAAATGTACCTTTGAAGTCTTTCTTGCAATGATATAGATTGCAGAGGCTTCTACTATGTGGTGATGCTGAACTGAGATCAGACCATGTAGCTATCTGGTTTGCTATGCTGAGTTTGAAGACATTACGTGTCTAAAAAATTCACGCTTGCAAGCTGAATAGAAATTGTTTCATAAACGCTCAGAGTTTGTATTCAGATCTAGTTTCTTTATTCCTGTCTTTCACTGACGATAGCAAATAGCTTGAAATCATGATCTGAAAGTGGAATTATAGTTAGAGATAGTGAATACTAACTACTCTGACGTTTATGTAAACAAAACATACGCTTGATTGGCAGTCTTGGTAGGACGCCATCTGTGGACATAAATACAAGCGTTAGCAAGTTTTTTTAACTTGCATTTTTGTTTATCATATATATATAAATGTACATATATGTTGCTATATATGTGTGTTAGTAATTGAACTCAAAATTTATAATTAGATGCTATTTTACTCATTTCTAATATTTAGCAAGTAAAATATATTTCTTTAATTAGTGTTAGTTATATTTAAAATATTCATTTTTTTTATTTGATTATTTATATCTTTCCTTTTTTTTGTATTATAATTTTTTCATATGCATTAATAATAATATATATATATGACTATAAATGTTTAAATTTCAATGCTAAAATTTGGCCATAATGTTGTGTTTTATATGTAAATTTTAAAATAATAAATTTAAAACAAAATTAAAATCGACAACTAGCTATAGATAAAAAAAAAAATTAACACGCTAGTATGTCATTGTTTTTTTCAATGATTAATATATTAACTGCATATCATATATTATTTATTTTCTTTTAATGCAATAATTTTGTTTTCATTATTATTTTTTATTTTTATCAATTACTTTTGCCAGATAAGTTATTAATATGGTTGGAAATATTGTTGTTTTTGCCTATGTTTAGTCAATTTTAATGTATCTTTTAATTTTTTCATATATTTTTATGGCCTACTTTTCATTTGAATTACTACAAAATATATCACACACACAAACACGCACATGTATACATATATAATTAACAGATTCCAAGCAGCTGACCCGGGTTCACTTCCCAGTCAATGCATTTGACATAAAAAAAAGTCTAACTTCCTTATTCATAATTTAAATATAATATTATGATACAATCTAATAATTCATACAACATTCAATATAATAAAGAACTACTGTGCAATATGCATCACAATTTCGTCAATAATCATACAATTTATCATAGATTCTAAGGATAAATCAGAATTTAGGCAATTTTTCCATATTTATATGAAGTCACAATTAATATTTGTGATTTGCAAATTATGATTTTGTAGTTCACAATAAGTCATTCAACATAAAGGCTATACAGTTTTTCATCTCACAATGGGAATACCTCAGGTGACACATTAGATATAATATAAGTACTCTTTAGACACTGAAACAATAATGCCTACTATTCAAATTAGAAATATGAAACTCTGTTCAAATGTTAAAACTAGGAATATGTATTAAAAATTAACAAAATATATAAATGAAATATTCTTAGTTTCATATTTACAACAATTTTTATTAACTATCTATGTCCATTGGTATAATGTGATTTATATATTCATATTTAATAAACTCTTCTATGGACTCTTCATATACACCTTTATGCAACTTTTATGTATAATTACTTCTTTATTAGACATTATTAGAATAAATACATTTGAGTTATATCTGTTTTGTATTGCATGATTTTGTTTACTTCAAAATGAACAATATCAGAATGTCAACTATATTATAATACATTTGTGAATAAAAGTGGAAAATTGTTTATAAAGTGAATTAGGATTATAAGTTTAGAAGTAAAATTAGATTTTAATATTATAAAAAACTAAAATGCTGAATAGTATTGTATATTATCATCATTTTTATCTTTTATTAATCCATTGCAGGATGAAAGTCTTTTCAAAATTACTACAGTTTTTACTATCTGTATCTTTTTTTCGTTGTTTCACATCATTAAGTTTTCTTATTTCATTCTCCCATCCCATATATGGTCTTTTTCTAAACACTTTACAATCTTTTCCCTGTTAATTGAATAAAAACTCTTTGATTCATTTCTGAAATTTACAGGAATTGGGTAGTAAAAATTATTTTTAAAAACATCATTCAATTTTGTCATTGTAGATAGTTTTACTATGTGATTATCATACAAAAAAATAAACATGGATGGCCTTATCAACTGTAAGCAAAAGCCAGTATAAAAAGTTTAGTGCCTTTTTTCTCTCAGTTCAAAATAAAAAATACCATTAATACTTTTTATTAGCCATTCATCAGATTAGAGATTATCCAATAATGAATAATATTTCTGTAGTGTAATTTTCACTACACCACTTTCACACAGAGTATGGACAGGTTTCTATCCACTTTTACCATTCCATGTAATCATAAACATATGATCAAGGGCATATGAAAAAGATCTATGATCCCCAAGATGTACATTTCCTGCTGAGCAAGCACTCATCAGTTGGCCCAGATGACAGTCTCTTACACATAACTTTATCATTGTTTAATATATGTATAGATAGCACCTGCAATTTTTATTGACATATCAACTGAGTATTTTTTTAAAATAAATTGAACATTATATTTTTCTGAAAATATGCTAAAATGAAGTTATTCATGAGCAGTAGATATAAACATAATCTAACTTCTAAATTTTATACTGGACCAAACAGTTAATAACTAATCTTTATGATAAGTAATTGGTCCATTTTTTGTTGACAATCTCCTAAAACAGCTGCAAGGTTAATATTATTATTATTATTATTTAAATGGTGGCAGGTGAGAAACATTTGAAATAAGAGTAATAATAACTACCACACCCATAAATAAATTTGAACCACTATTTACATCCCCAAATATTATATTTAGATTATATTCCTTTATTTCACTAATGCAAATGACTTCATAATGTAGATGAATGACCATTTAAATAAGAAAATTAAGTAATATTATTTGCAAAAGTGTTTGCTAAAATAATTACAATTTTTATATAATGATGAGATAAAAATGTTCATGGAGGGGGGGGGTATCACAAACATAAAGTATAATATGAAAGAGAATGTTAACAAAATAAGTTGAATTTACTTTGAGATTTTAATGGAGAAAATTGATAAAAGTTATAATATATTTTTGATTTTAATAATAGAAATACTTATAGAAAGACATCTGAAGAAGTCTATTGAACAGTCAAAAGTATATGATAAATATTTTTGGAATTGTGAATTATAAAATATTATGTGTGTTTTATGTAAATGCACAGAAAGGAGTTAGTTAGTATTGTTTGTTTATATTAAAGTCATGTGCAGTAATAGACATATAAGTAATAATATACATGATGCAAGTTTAGTAATATATAAAGATATATGACTATTTTAATTTAGTCTTTTTTTATTAGTTCTAATAATGCTACCATGATTGATTGAAAACTGGCCATAGTTTTACTTAAATAACATTATATATATATAAGATATTATTTTTATTATTTATTATATTCAAAATAAATTTGACAATTAAATATTATATAAAAATAACCCATTAGAATTTAAAATGTACATTTGTATATTAATTATTTTATTTTATATATTAATATGAATAGAGAAGTAATTACTAAAATAAAATTAAAAAAAAAGAAATGTTGTACAATCATATACATTACCTTTATCAATAGTTTTTTTTTATTTATTTTAGAAATTAAAAAAAAATCTATAATATATACAAACTAATGATATTATAACTCAATTATTCATTTCTATTATTATATAAGTAAATTTCACTACAGATGCTAACTAAAAATATTAAAAAAATAGGCTTCAATAAACAATAAAATATTTAAAAATATAAGTTTAACTTTTATATAATGTTGCATAAAAAAGTAAAAAACCAATAAAATATTTTGATTGGTTAAATTTCTGTTTATTAATAAAAGTTTAATAATGTTTAAATATAACTATTAACATGAATAAAAAGTAAATTTTTACTATGTATATGCAAAGAAGAGAAAAATTTAATGTCCACATATCTGTAGCAGGTATATAATACCAATTCTCTCTAAATGTGTTTATTGTCATTAATAATTAAGATAATTATATAATTTTTACTGCTTCATATTTCATTTTATTGAAATAACGAATGATCAATGATGGTATATTTTCATAACATTTCTATATAAATTGTTGGGTTTATATATATAGCCTTTTAAACAAAACAAAACAATGCATGGCATAGCAGCACTGTATTTGGTAATTAAGAGATTTTGTGTTGTTTTTTTTTTTTACCTTTTATCAGATAACAGATAAATTCCCATTTAGTAATCAATAATTGAATAATTACAATTATATGTATATATGCTTGTATGTATTGTGTAAACAGTAAAATATGAGATTTTTCCATGTAATAATATAGATTAAATTTGAGTTATTGTATAATGGGACTAATTAATCAAATTATACAATAGAACAAATATTATTATTAGTAGTATTTTTATATGATGTGTTTTTAATTTGCATTACCAGCTTTTGATTAGTTGTTGCTTGATTATATCATAGCTGAAAGTTTATTTAGATTATTATATAGAAAAATATTCTGTTGCTCATTATTACATACATTTATAGGTACATGAACATCTTCAAATTAATATATTTTAATAATCAAAACCCTGGAATAAATTCTATAATATTTAATACAGCAATATATAAAAATTAATAATAGGTATAGCCAGTTTATGGCATGTATAACATCATGAGATGCATTTAACAATTAAAAATTTAAAAAATCTCTATGAAGTCACATAACATTAACAATAATTTCAAAAACACATTTCAAATTTTTTGCACTCATAGGTTTAATTAACCCCACACTTTTAGATAAACACTTTAATGATATATGGAAAACATTCTTTCAATTTTCTTCTGTAATAAAATCTGAAAGAAACTTTCAACATTTTTTGCTTTTAAATTCAAAAATATATTTGATTTTGGAAAAATGAAACTGTGTTAAAATTACCAATATATAGCATTATATTCTAGAGGTATCAACACTCTCATTCAGCAATATAAATGGCAGAATAGTGAATGTTCATGAGAAAATTAAAAATACCAGAAATTTATTCCATAACTTGGACTATTGCTTACCAGAAACTGAAAATCAATGAAAACTTTTGGAGATATATAAATATTTTAATCAGTGCATATTGTGTTAGATGTTGTACCAAAAATGGTTTGCATGTATATGATCTAATCATTCCACAAGTATCATTGTAGAGTTATAACACCGTCACAGAATGGTTAACATATTTTTAAGGTAAATGTCAATGTAACAGTTATTTTGGAGAGACCTAACATAAAGTTATGATTTCAGTGCTTTAAAATATAATTATTTTTCTATAATATTTTGTAAATATTCCTAACATGAGATTGGAATAATCTTAATAATATTGGTAGTATGTAAAATATGCTATGTGGTTTGATGAAGTGGCCAAATAACAAACTTTGGAGGTCAAAGTTCAACCTAGATCAGTTATTTCTAGTACTTGAACTACTCAAACTTTTCTAAAGATCAAACAATTGCAAGACAAGATTCCCCAATATGATTTCACAGAGTTGAGTAATAATGAAAAACAAAATATTAAACATTAGGTCAAACAGTTTTTGGTGGTTAATAGTTTTTATGATTTTAGTTTTTTATATATTCTCCAGCTAGTTATAGCTAAAATCCATTTATCAAACAATAATTGTATAGGTAGTTAGGTTAACTGCATAAAAAAACATTATAATATTTTTTTGTAATTTCTTAAGCTGACTAAAAAATGCTCATATTCTACCTAGATTTGAATCTCCTACAGATACTATGTGTTGTCAAAATTGCTGATATTTTTATTTCACCTAATTTGTATTATGGAAATAAATTTAAACTTGACTCCTAATAAAAGTCATATAATTATATATATTCAAATCAAAATAGTGAGTAAATTAATGTTTAACATTTTGCTTCTTAGACATTAGGCAATGATTAACAATAGGCTTTATTTATTTTTAAGCTTCATGATCATGTACCCATGAATTACTTTTTTTTATAAAAACTTTATAGTTGAGTCATCATTGAATGTTTGATATTATTCTATACAGTTAATAAGTGAAACAAAATTGAATGTATATAAAGCTAAAAACCTCTCATTAAATAATTCCAGCTAGACTTATAAGAATTTCATATTAAATAATAATAAATACAATATAATATATTTCATTAGAATTTTATTTACAAGTGTCAAACATTTTGCATTCATAATTTTAACACCACTGTATTTATTTAAATATACATTAATGATTAATTTTTATTAGGCTAAAATTATCATGTTATTCTTAGTCTAAATGTAAATTTTAAATATCAGTTAAAGATTAATATATTTTTTGTTTACAAAAAATTAAAATACATGGAGTAATTAAACTTTATCTCTTTTTCTATGTGTAATAACTTTTTAAAATATGCTTTAAATTCCATTAAAGAATAAACGATCTTCAAACTGCCTTCTATGCTAAATAAACACTCTTCAGTTACACCAGGTCACAATTATTTATTCTATATTTATCAATGGCAAAGGAAAGCCATAAGCTAGAAACTAGTATGGGAATGTTGGATGAGTTGGCCCTAAATAAAGATTTTATACACAAATCTTCTTGAATCCATTGATTACTAAAGCATGCACTGGGTGGCACAACTGTATGGAGAGTTTGCTATTATTTTATTTATGAGTGTTAAACATTCAGCACTCACAATTTTACTTCACATAAATATATTCATTATTATTAATAATTTAACAGAGATTTTTTTATGTCAATCGTAATTCAAATATAAAATTTAAGCCTGTTAAAGATTAATATATCTTCTTTTTTAAAGATAAACATAAAAGAGCACTGGTTCAGCATAAAATGCACTTAAGAATCATTTATCGTTTTCAAATATCTTTATTCATACGTTCCAAGATTAATTGGTGAAATAGAGGTTTAAAGCATATCTAAAAAATAATGTGCAGTTTTATACACATACATCTATGCATAATTAAGTAAAGAACATTATAGTATAGTGATTAGCACATTTGCTTACCACTCTAATGATCCAAAATTCTAAACTGCATAAACTTATATAAATATATTTTAGATATTAACATATAGATAGGAATATTATATTTTATCCTAGATCACTTGTGTGTTTGACTTGAATCTAAATGTCAGCGTTGGAATTTGCTAATGTATATATGATAAAAAATTATAACAAAATAGAAAAGTAATGTAACTTTTATTATTTAAAATTTATAAACAAATGAATGTATTAATTGATAAATATGAGGATGGTAGTTTATATTTTAAAATAATAGCATTTTTTTTTCTTTTTATGTATGCTAACCATTGAACTGAAACTATAGTAAACTAAATTTAGATCTTTTTTCTATTGTCTTTTTACAGCTGCACCGAAAAAGCTGTTCAATTTCCTGGATTCATTTAATTTTTTCAAATAGAACTTCCAGTTGTCAATAAGAAAAACACATAGTTTTAAGACTTTTCTTAATCATCTAAGCTTTTACTAGTGGTGCTGAAAACTCAATTAATTATCCTGTCATGTCCTAAAGCACTGTTGAAAGATAATCTATATTTATATATTACAAATATATCTTGTCTATATTACATTTAGAAATATAACGAATAATAGTAAATTTATATATTAAAATAAAAAATATAAAGTGAATACATATGTATCTCAAAATAAAAGAAATAAATACTACTTTTTATTCAGATCATGTTATTAACTAAGCATTATCGTTTGACTACATCTCAATTCTTATAATGCTGCACATTGGTTTTAATTTTTTTTTATTTTTTAAAAAAATATTATTAGTTTATATATAAATGTATATAATACATAAGATTTTGTTAAATATGTGATTATAATTGTTTTTAAATGCAAAATATTTTGAAGTCTCATATATATAATAATAATAATAATAATAATAATAATAATAATAATAATAATAATAATAATAATAATAATAATAATAATCCATTGCGAGCTAATCATTAGTCTTACTAAATGGCAAAATAACATGCAAACACAATTATAAGTAAACACCAAATACTACTTAAAATCTTCAATATATAAAAATAACTCTTCTTTATATATGTGTAAATAGCCCACTGCAATGTACATTCTTTTATAATGGCCTTAACTTAGTTATGTAGAAAAGTATCATTATTTATCAAGCTTTTCAATTACTGGATGATAACAGTTTAAAGGATTTTTCATCCTTACTTTAATCTTTAAGAAAGAATAGTTAAGTAGTCATTTTCTAATCAATATTATATAGTGAACTTTGTTGCCTATGTGCATGATTTTTAAAAGAACTTTCTTAAACTTATTAGAACTGAAAAAGATTATCAGGTTTACCTAGTCTCGATTTGAACTTAGATCCAATGGCAAACAGATATGCTATCATATGTATTTATAAAAGTTATTTTTATAACAATTATTTTATAAAAGTCCAAAAATTTTAATAGATTAAAAAAAGAATTATAAATTTAAATATGATATGAAATATACAGATAAAAATGTAGCCATGTTTTATTTATATCAGATATTGTTTTATATATATATAGTACCGGTCAAAAATGTATGTCCGTCCAACAAGATTTAGAATCTGAGCAAAAGTATCCTGAATCCAATCATGCCCAAGATACACAGGTCAGGAGCAATCATGAATTCTAACCTGTTTGCCCATTCCCCAAATCTATAACACTACAGATAACCCTCTACGGTGATACTATATAAATTAATTATTTCTGGACCTGGTGCTGCATCATTTTGCATGAGAACTCAGCTGATGATGATAATGAGAGATTGAGTGAACCCAGGATATATTAAAAACATACATAAATATAAAGATTATTAAGTTCGAATAACTGAATTAAGTTTAAAAATATAACTATTTATTTTGACAAAAATTCAAGTTTTTAAATATGTATAATCAACATCATGTTTTTTAAACTTTTATTTTGGTTATAAATCTTTGACAATTTTTATACAATTATTTTATTTTAATAGATATCAATTTAGGGTGGCAGTTACAATACTGAACATATATTTAAAAATAGGATTTTAATTCATGTTACAAAATGGATCTGGGTGTTTTGGTGGATGTTTATTCATTAAGAATAATACATATTAAGATACGATAGAGTCTCACTGATTATATGATTTTAGTAGGATGCCCTTGGCATTTCATACATAAGTTTATTTTCATTTCACGACTTTATTTGTAACAATAAAAAATAAGAATACATTTTGATTAGTAAGTAGACTAAAATCATTATTTATTTTACATTTTCGACATTTAACGATAGAACATAGTAAAACTCTATCAATATGGGGATTGCTTGTTTCAATAAGGGGAGGGCAGCTTTATGAGACATTGTATCTAAACTCCAACTAAATACATTACAAAGAGAAAAATGTTTCATTATTACACATCATTACGATTTATTTTGTTAAACAGGCTAAAAGAAAAATGAACTATAAGAAATTGCAGTGCTAGCATAGTCAGTGAGACAAAAAAGAATGACAGCTTTGGCCAAGAAAAGGTCATTCTCCAATTATTAAGGTGGTATGCCAGCTTCATGCTAGAGCAGTACCAAAAATGGAATGGTCAGCAGGAAGTAGCTATGGATTCGGTTTACGGTAAGTCCATGCAGAGGTTCAACTACACTAACCGGCTTGTTCCAGAGGTAAACTTAGACCCCTGTTATGAATGAGAGCAATAAAAGATGGAATGCTTTGAATCCCTGTAGTGAGGTACAGATGAGTCAAAGCATTATATAAATATATACTTGGAAAAGAATGATGAATGATGATGATCATGACTCCCTGGAATGAGGTACAGGCAAATCAGATCAAAGCCTTATATGGCTTATTAATAATTTGACATATGCCATTAATGATATTATAAGACTTTATAATAAAGCCTTAAATGGTTTAACAAATACGTAATGATATGTTAAAAAAAAAGATCCATGTAAGATAAAGTCATGTATCAGAAGTTAAACTATAATTAATGAAGCATGCATTTCTCCCCCTTCTCAAATCAATACTATTTTATTTAAATATATAAAGAAATTAAAATTCATGCACTTAAAAATGCAAACAACAAAATAGAATTTATTCACCAGCCTTTTTGGCAAAAATGATGAATAAGAAATAAATAAAATTAACCGACACTAATATCCACCCCATATTGCAAAATATTTATACATTTTGTATAAATTTACGATAAAACACTTATTTAAAGCAGGTATTCATTTAAAATACAAACCCAATCTTATGAGATATTTGGAAATAAATAACAAGAAATAATTACCCCCCCCCTTCTAGGTTCGTAAGACTGGCTTTGATTGGCATTTACAAATAAAAGTTCAGTAAAAAATATAAAAATATCATTAAAAATAAATTATAACCACACTAAATGATAAAAAAAGTAAGAAGCATGAGTTAAATGAAATATTTCATAGTAGTATTAATTTGATAGGAGAGAATCAATATAAAAAATAACTATTAATTTAACATACTTGCCAATTAGCGAGTTAAAAAAGATTCAAAATATACAGAAAACATTAATTTTAAAGATGTACATGTTAGAGTTTAGGTAATACACTTATAATGTCTTTGGGCTGGTTACCTCAGGATTCTATGGAATACTGATGAATCTTCTGTGGCAGGCAGCATGTCCTAGATGTCACAGGCACTTTTGGTAAGAGCTACATCTCTGCACGGTGAAGAGTGAAGCTGAAGATGGAGGGGAAGGTTGCTTAAGCCCCTCTTTTAAAAATCAACAGACGTGAAGTAGGTTAATGCCTATTGACCTAATTCTCTGACACAATAGATTTTTGATCCTATTTATATAAACATTGAGGTATTCAAAGAATGTTTTTAATTAAACTTCTATATCTTTAATTTACAGAAATATTTTCTCTATTGTTAGTGGAGATGCAATCACTAGATAACTGTCCAAAAATAAATTCAAATCAATTTTCAGATTGGAAATAGATTTGATAAAATGTTAACAGCTAACTAAAATCAATTAGATTTATTTTAAATTTTACTTTCATTAATTTTAATTAAACAATTTTTTTTTAAAATCATGAATCCCACCCTTTTAATTACTCTTGGACAGTTAATGACTGCATTTTCCATCTTGAATATTTGTGTACTTATATGAAGAAAAATATTTATAAAATAAATAACATATAGTTAAGAAAAAAATACTAAATTATTTACAAGATGTGTTTGTGTTTTTATCCATATAAAAGGTCCATTAATATATGTATACATCTGAGTCGCATCCATAAAAGTTAATATTTAAAATATATGTATAGTTTTTATACATGTGATGAAAAAAACAGGATGAAATGTGGGTTAAGTGGTAGAACAGTAAAGCTTGATCTTAGTCTAAGATCAACTGCTACAATATGTTAATTCTAATATTCTCAAGGATAAATTAATTCATAGCAATATTTCTGGAAGCTTCTGTGTAATAAAAATATAATAGCTAAACAGCTGATATTTTAGTAAAGTAACAAGTACTTTTCTCAGAGCTTCTTACATTTCAAATCATAAAAATGTATGTGGCAAGATTTAAAATCATTATTTGTTTCTTTTGTTATTTTCTCCTCATTCTTAAATTTTATTGGTTGAAAAGTTTAAAATGTTTTTTTGTCCAAAATATTTTTTCCAAATATTGTTAAATTTTAGAACAGGCAAAACTCTCTATACAGTAGTGCCACTCAGTGCCAGCCAGAGTAATCAAAGGATGCCAGAAGGCTTATGCATAAAATCCCCATTTAGTGCCTACTCATCCAATATCCCCAGACTAGTTTCTGTTTGTGGCTTTCATCTGAGAGCACTGCACCTAAATCTTAGGATCTAATGAAACCCTCTACGATATGGAAATTTTTGCCTGATTTAATAATGGTTATGTGGAAGCATAAGAAATGGGGATCATGTGATGTTTAGTGGTTTACCACCAATCCTGCCTAATAGGATAATGATGGCTATGATTGTTAAAAAGCCAAAGACACTAAAATGTATGGGTACTGAATTGAGTTCAGACCCATATGTCTATATAAGCTATTGAGCTTAGATTGAAAATATTATTGTGTTTTCAATTTGATTCTCATAGTTTCGTAGTTAAGTAGAAATAAAAGGTGGCTGCTGGAGGAATGCATTAGATCCTAAAATCTAGGTGCAGTGCTCTCAGATCCATGGCTCCTCACTGAAGAAGGGCACAAGCCAGAAACTAGTCAGGGGATATTGGATGACTAGGCACTACATGGGGATTTTATTCACAAGCTTTCTGTCATTTATTAATTACTCTGGCTGGCACTGAGTGGCACTACCATATGGAAAGTTTTGCCTATTTTAATAACAGTTATGTGCAAGCACAAGAAATGGGGATCATGTGATGTTTAATGGCTTAACACAAATTTTGCTTAATAAGATAATGGTGGATAGGGTTGTTAAAAAGCCAAAGATTACCAAAATGTATGGGTACTGAATTGAGTTCAGATCCATATGACTATATAAGCTATTGATCTTAGATTGAAAATATTATTGGGTTTTCAATTTGATTCTCATAATTTTGTAGTTAAGTAGAAATAAAAGGTGGCTGCTGGAGGGTTGCATTAGATCCTAAGGTCTAGGTGCAGTGCTCTCAGATCCATGGCTTCTCACTGACAAAGGTCACAAGCCAGAAACTAGTCTGGGGATATTGGATGAGTAGGCACTATATGGTATTTTATGCACAAGCCTTCTGGCTTCCATTGATTACTCTGGCTGGCACTAAGTGGCACTACTGTAGGGAGAGTTTTTCATGTTTTAATAACAGTTTTATGCAAGCTTAATAAATGGGGATCATGTGATGTTTAGTGGCTTATTGTTAATTTTTTAAATTCATAATTTCCATCTAGCTGACAGGTCTTTTAAAAATCTCTACAGCTTTTCTTAGCAGTCTCTAGTCATATTGTTCAATTTTTGCTGGATTATGTATTTTATTAAAATTGATTTCATGGTTTGTTAATTTAATGTGTGAATAAGTGGCTGATGAATTATATTTTTCTCTAACTACCAAAATATGTTCTTTTTTCTAATATTTATTCTACAATTAATCTGTTCATACTATGTATGTAAATAAATACCATATGGAATTTCATATATACTATGAGACTCAGAAGGAATTTTATCTTTAGGGCATGTAAATACTTCATTATTTTTTTTAAAATGTAGTATAAATTGTGTGGATATTATTTTTCTTTAAAACTTAGCCAATTTAATCAGTTACACTCTTTATATATGGCAGAACAGTCTTAATTTTGGAAGTATCAAAATCATTTTATTATATAATAATTATTAATAGGGTTTTTTTTTATATAATAAGAAAACGATTTTGATACTTTTAAAACTTTTCTGGCATATATAAAGAGAGTAACTAATAAAATTGGTAATGTTTTAAAGAAAAATAAAATTCACCCAATTTATACTATAATTAAAAAAAAATAATGAAGTCTTTCCAAGCCCTAAAGATAAAATTCCTTTGGAGTCTTATGGTGTATATAAAATTCCATGTGCAGTTTATTTACATTCATACACTGAATAGACCAATCATAGAATAAACATAAGGAAGAAAGAAGCATTTTGGCAGTTAGGGGAAAATCTAATTCATCAGCCATTTATTCACACATTAAATTAACAAATTATGATATCAATTTTAATAAAATACATATTCCGGCAAAAATTGAACAATATGATCAGAGACAGCTAAGGGAAGCTATAGAGATTTTTAAAATGCGTGTAAACATAAATAAAAAGTGTGAATTTAAGAAAATTAACAATATTTGTAAAAAAAGTTATTGTAGGATAAAATATTTTTTAAAACTTCTCAACCAATAGACTTTAAGAATGAGCAGAAAATAACTAAAGTAAAAATAAAAATTTTAGATCTCACCACACACTTTCTTATGATTTGAAAAAGAAGCTCTAAGGAAATTGTACTGAAATGTCTGCTATTTAGCTATTATATTTTTATTACATGGAAGCTCCTGGAAATAATACTATATATATATATATATATATATATATATATATATATATATATATATATATATATATATATATATATATAAGAAAGTTTGCAACTGGATATGAGAGAGATTCATGTAACTTATTAATCATCAGTGATAGTCTGATAGTCTATTTCTTCTTTTTAGCTGGAACTTTGTAAAGATATATACTATTGAATAAAATAAAAAATATCAATATATAATTATTAATTTACTTCTGTACATAAAAGTTGTTAAAATCATTATCATTTTACTAAATCTATACTTATTAATTCATATCTGTTTTTAATTTTTGACAAATTAAATATGTTTATGTAAGTTGATTGGCAGTTCTAGTAATTAAGTTACAATCTAAATGCAATTCTAGGTTTTTGCTAATCTAGGAATACTATTTCCAGAAAGGAGAAGTAAATATGAAAATTTACTTTAGAAAGTAACCAATTATATAATTATATTTGACAAGCTCAAATATTTACACACTTGGTAAATCTCTAGTAATGAAATTTCTTTATCTAAAAAAAAAAAAAAAAAAAGAAAAAGAAAAAAATAGAATGATAATATTCGCTATTTTAACATTTATCCATACATTATATTGATTATAAATTTTATACAGATGAATTACATGAAAATAAATAAAATATTGATCTCAAAGTTATATCATAATTTCTATATTAATAAAAAAAGAAATAGTCAGTCTGAATACAATCAAATTTTGAAAATGTGGGCTTTTGTTTTAAATATTTTTAGCAATTTGAGTTTATATCTTAAAGACATATATATATATATATATATATATATATATATATATATATATATATATATATATATATATATATATATATATATATATATATATATGAACCTCTTCGGCTTAATATTAATTCTTTTTAAGTATATAAATAAAGACATCAGAAACAGGCAAATCATTGTAGCATTTATGAAAATGAATAGATCATACTATATTAAGTCAATTTTGATCCAAATTTGATTCTGTTTTGCGATCTACTTTTTGAAATTTTACAAGCAAATATTGATTTGTGCAAAGATTATTAACAACAATACATCTAAAATTTTTGTTGATATTTTTCTGATAAAGAACATTTTACATAAACCAACTGTGATTTTTTCTGTACACATCAACTGCATATAGTCAGTGAAAAATTAGCTGTTTGTTAAGCATTTGTTAAATAAATAAAGAGGTCAGATATTACTATAAAATCTACACCTCAACCAATTGAGATACTTCTAATAAGGTTTGCACATATGTTTTGCATGATGGTGAACAGGGTGAAAAAATTAATTATGTTGGGTATGAACCGATAAACTACTCTTACATTAAGTGATAAGATGAAATAAAATATGTAAATTTAAATTTGCAAAATTAATCTTTAAGATTTCTTTAATTTCCTGAAATCAAATTTTTGAATTTCTTTTTTGATCAGCTGCCATAATTTTTTATAGCGTTAATGGCAAATTAAAAAAAAATCTCATTAATAGTTTTGCATCTGATACTTTAAATAGCATTCATGCATTAAATATAAATAGATCTGTGTCATTTGTGTTGTTGACTTAACAAAATAACAAAGATGTTATGTATTTAATGTGAAATACATATAATTTCTATAATATTTTATTAGACTTTTTAGATGATACTGTAACAGTCAAATCTGTACATTCGTGGAACAAAATCTAGAACTTTAGCAAATCATACCAAGGCTGACAAGCATAGAGTTGTATGAACCACGTTGTTTGATATAGCCCCAATTCCTTTACTAATGCTTAAAGATTTACCACCTTGCAGATGACACATATGAAGCCACAGCAGCCTTTTCCTTCATCACATGCCAGCAGTAGAACATGGGTAAAGCACAAGACTATGAGAAATTGACTTACTAACTAGTATAGCTATATAGATGATGTGTGGCTTGACATAATTATAAAATATGGATTGTGACTCTTAACTAATGATTAACTAATCAATAAAGACTTACCAATGTGCAACATTGAGACATGAAACAAAAGTTAAATTCAAAACTAATTTAATGAAAACTAAATATTGATATTAATAAATGAAAATAATGTGGTTATATAGGTTGTCTCACACGCAGGTGACTAAGTTAGGGATACAATTTCACATTTAAGTTTGGGATTCACATGCAAGTGATGACTGGGTTATAATCATTTATGGTTTGCCTAGTTACATGTGGCTTTAATTTACATATACATATGTGACAATTTAAATCACTCACAGGTGACAGTAATTATTCTGGTTACAAATTAGTTACATTACTAGATTTATTACAGACACATATATCACTTATAGGTGATACTTTTAATAAGAGCATTTACTGTTTATATAGCAATTCCAATCATGCACAGGTGATTGTGGTTTGGATTACCAATCATTTAATTTACTTTGCTATATCTAGATATCATTCGCAGGTGATGAAGAAATTATACGTGTAAAATTACAGTTTCATGAGCCTTAAGATTACTTTATACATCGAGGTTAATTTGCCCATGACCATCTATGCCTAGTTTATGCCATATAGCAGGGTCTAGATGTGCTCTAGAGCTAGCAGAAGTGATTACAAACATTGACAAAGAGTATGACATTTTATTAAGCACGAATACTTAATATTCTTTATATAGTTTATGTGCCTATGAAATTAGATTCAAATTCAGATCAAAGCTGAAAATACAATTATTATGGCAGGATGAACTGATGATTGGCAGTCAGACTTCAGATACCATGACATATAAAAAATATAAAGTCTGATATAGCCCTTGCATCTCGAGAGTGCCTTTTCATGGGATTCTTACTGAGCAACGGTTCCCTTTTCACCGTACTCATTTCTGTGGAAATAAGAGACCTTTTAGTCTAGGAATCGAACAACTAATTAAATTATGGGAGTCTCCTGCTCCATTTCTGAGGATGCAGAATGAGATGGGATAGCCAATCTCCATCTGGAAGATAGTTGTCTGAACTAAGAGAGTAATGGTGCAGCCCTTACACATACGACCATTAAAATATGCACAGCAACAAATATATATACGCTGTAGCATTTCTTAAAGACACACTCACACTGCTGACTACATTATATAATAAAATTTTATGATGCTAAACACTAGTTTCCTTCATGAAACTACCATGTATCAGTTCATTAGGTAGCATCTATAATTATGCTATTAAAGAAAACTTAGGAATCTAAATTTGTAAAGCTAACTATATAGGGATTTATAACTTTAGAAGGAGTACAGCACATTATGGGGCATTACGATATAAAGTTATAGCTTTATGCTGTGTTTCAATCACTCTGGCTAAACATTTATTTCAATATTATCTCAAAAGCGAATCAATCTTAAAACAGCTGTATTATCTCTTAAACAAGATATTTTTACCCCTTTCAAAATGAGTTTCTTTTATGCATTCACAGCTGCTATATTATCCATAGGTGTGAAGATGTAATGGCTCCTCACTAAGCATTTAATTAATAGTAAAACCCCGCTTTGAACAAATACAGCATAAACTACTACACAATGAAAAATCATAAAATTGGCATAGATTTATTTAGAAATAAATGTAAGTTTAATGAGCAGATATCATGTAAGTGAAATCTGAAATTTGGCTCTGCTGTAGCATAGTTTGAAAAGGAAATTGCAACACAATTAGTTTATATCTGATCGACCCAGTTCAAGCCAAATTTAAGTAGTGTACAAGAATTAATCAAGGCAGATATTATTATTATATTAAAATATGTAAAAGCACATTACATTAAGTTAAAATATGTAAAATACTTAATTATCATTTTAGAATGAAGCATTTAAAACTATACCCATTTTAGAATAAAGCATTTAAAACTATACATAACAAAATTTATGATAATTAATTTAAAATTAATCACTTTAAGCAAGTAACAACTAACTAACTTTTAATAACTCAGAAAGATAAATATGTTGAACTAGATCAATCAGAGATAACTCAGCAAACCAACAAATAAATTAATAAATACATGGAGTATGTAAATCAATAAATAAGATATTAACTCAGTATGAAAATCAAATCAGTTATTAAATTAAATCAGGCAAGATTTTAAGATGAAAACAAAAGAAATCAAAATTACATTTTAGTAGTGATTTTAAGATTAAAATAAAGAAATCAAAATTACATTTTAGTAGTGGATTTAAAGTACATTATTGCTATAGCCATAGAGTTTAGATTTAGCTAGCTTTAGGAATTATTCACATTTTAGTTGAATTATTAATTTTAAGTAGAGGAAGGTTTTTTTTTACCAGCTCTTCTGTCTGCTGGCACTTGTTTCATGTTGAAAGGTTCTGTCAATGGGCATCTGCTCCATCACATGGCTTCTCTCCACATGGTAGACTTCCCGGGTTCGCAAGGCAAGAAAAATGCCTTCTACTCAGACTGCATTATAATTAACAATTTTAAAACATAAGTTGTCAATGAATTGACTTGAAATAATGTCTGAATCCTTCCAAAATGGCTGCAGAGGTTTATATTATCAGCTTACTCCCCCTCTTCTTGGTTATAGTAAGTTTTTAGATTTATTTTGCTAATTTTCTCACTGTATTCCAAGAATCGTGGAACCACACTGTTTTTTTTTATATTTCTTACAGCTGAGTTTTACAGCTGGTCATCCACAATTTCTTTGTAATTACTCATGATAATTTATTCTACAACTTAGTGTTACTTTTAATTTTGTAATTAGGTCACACTACAGTGAGAAAGATTAAGTTTTATAATATCAATTTTTTTTCAAAAACAATCTATAGATGGAAATCATCTGGTTATATATGTAACTTGATTAATTTAATTTAGTGAAATAAGCAGAACTATATAATTTCAAATATTAATTTTTTTAGAATAAATATTTTAAATAAAGAAATTTATAATGTTTTAAATCTGTTAACATTATTCTTTCCTGCATATATATATATATATATATATATATATATATATATATATATATATATATATATATATATATATATATATATATTATATAGTCACTTGTTACACATACAACACAGTTTTCATTTATTAACTCCTAGAAATATATGTGTGTGTATATATGGGTTTTTTACTTATACAGATACACATTTTATCTTGTAAGCTTAGGATATATGCACACATACATAACTAATACCTTTATGTTTAAATTTAGCCTGATTTGAATATAATATTAACCTGATATATGGGAATTTGGTGCTAGTTACATAGATAGAAATACTACTATAGTATATAGTAGGTGAAACAGTTGGATTGACAGAGCTGACTGTTTCAATACCATAAAAATGATGGTAAGCTTAAATTTTAAAGTCCATAATGTGTTGTAGTTCTTTGACTTAATATTGAAAACTCCTTGCATTTTTGGTATAATGGGAGAGAAGCTGCCTCTGCAGATCAGGATGTGTAAATCATCATACAAAATTGTTACCTCAGGTGCTTGAATTTCTTATGAAATATTAACCATATTAACCAATGCACTACTTATTTATTTACTTAAAACAATAAAAATTACTTGCTGTGATTTGGTTTCATTCTATAAATCACCCATTGCTTGTATTTAACATTCATAATTTAATCTCTATTTCTATTAAAATGTTTTACTTCCAGGTTGCTGATTTTAGTTTTGTATAGAAAATGTTTCTTTCACACATTTTGTTTTTGCAATTAGCTGACCTTTTTTATTTTATTATTAATCTAATTTAATATTCTTATTATTTATCAAGTGCATAGAAACTCTGTAATTAGAAAGAGAAAGGCTTTAATTTTTTTCACATGCACCTTAAACATTTGTATAATAGCAAAACAATGTAGTTTTTGACTATAGAGTGACCTCAAATCTCAACACAAGATAGGGAGATTATAAAAATAAAAGTGGCCATCTTAAAGCCTTTCTCATGCAAATATTAATTTAATGCATTTTGCTTATTCAAGAAACCTTTCCTTAATTATTTTAAGTGGCATATTGAATAGATGGATATCAGATGAATTTTATATTATTATTTACTTGATTAAATATTGTGAAAAGTTTTAAAGTTTATAAACTATATTACTAAACCAAAAGTAACTGAAAAATGACAATTCTTTAAAGTTTTGTTATAATGGCATTTTAGTTCTAAATCAGAAGTGATTTCAGCCTGTACACAATGGTGTAGGTTTATGTTCTAAAGTTTTAGAAAGTTTCTGAATTGGTTGTTAAACACTTTTACATATAGGTACCTACTTTTTGTTTCTAATGGTTACTTATAAACTCATTTAGCCTTGATCCTTATTACACTTATTATTTATGAGTAAATAAGCAAATATTTTTATCTAGTGCCATGCTTGCAATATGTAATACTTTGTGTGCAACTTGAAAATTATAATTGCAATTTGTAATGCTATAATTGACTATTTATTAGTCCGCATTCAGAACAGGTTATATTTATCTGTTTAAGAAGGTTTATTTAAACTTCTTCCAATCAATAATTTCAATCTCTGTGGTCAAGTTGCAATTGCTAGTGTTTATATAAATATATGAGACTGTAAATAAAGGTGGGATTCCACTTTTATTATTAAAAGAAGGTTGCCTGGTCAACAGTTTGAGATTGTTGGTCATTATCTACGTTAAGATAGTCTGTGTTGACTGGTTTCTTCTATATATATATATATATATATATATATATATATATATATATATATATATATATATATATATATATATATAATACTTCTACTCAAACTAAATACATTTTAAACATGTAAATAATGACTTGTAGATTACATTGTTGTCATTTATTACTTTTAAGTGATTTGTGACAGTTCATGGTGTGATTCTGGTTTACACATATAACACATTCTATTTTTTTGTTTTATTAAATAATACCAATACAGTAAATCTCCCTAAATTCATTCACATGAATCTTAATTATTCAAAACTGCACAAACAACATTTATATCATTTACATTATAATGCTATATTCACCCACCAATTTATTACTTACATGTTTTGTTTTGAAGATTTTAATTGATAAATAAATGTCATAAAAATTGCATAATGAGAATGTTTGTTCAGTTTTTCAGTAGTGTTTTGGAAAGCACTCTCCACCACTTTGGGTTTTAAGAAATGCCCTAAAACACTACTGTTACAACAATTAAATAATGCTTAAAAATACAGCTTAATTTGGACAAGTGTTTATCATCTCAGTAAAGTATAATAAGACAGGCAGTTTTCAAATGAGACAGGTCAGAGTTCAATTTTATTACTGAATCAAGAATTGCTATATGACAATGAGATCAACAGATAATGAAGTCGGAAATGCCAAAATGAAACAAAAGTAGGAATGATTCATAATTATAAATGCTAAAAAAGGCTCGATATTCAAATATTTGGAAATTATTAAAATAAATTTTGCAGTTTTGCCTATATAACATTGTATCTAAGTTAGAAATGATATCTTTAATTGCTTGTGTTTTTAATTTAACATTTACAAATATGACCCCCAATTTTACTACAAAAGGAGAAAATTATAAAACACTTTTAAGTTTTTTAAATCATGCTTTAGATTTAAAATTAAAAATCTTAAAGTCTTGCACGACTACTGAATTTTTCTTTATTGAATGAAGGGGGGAGGGAGGTATCATCCGTTCATAAGTATTTTAAGATTCACGACTGACTGTCAACTATTTCCAACATTTAGTTGAATAATTAAATGTTCTTACAAATATTCATGTTTTATTTTTAAATATATTCATCTTCAATAATAATAGGTAGGTAAAAAACGACACTCTATAGAAAGTAAATGACAATACTTTATATTTTAGCAATCATTGACATCATTAAGATGCTTTTTACTTTTATTATAACAATCTTTACATTCCTCGCTTCTTTTTTTACATTGATAATAATAAACAACACAATGAAGTAGAAAATTTAACAGTTTATATAGAATGTTTATATAGAATGACATCATGAAATTGGTAGAAGATTTTTATCAAGAATTATATAGTAATAAAGAACAAGTACCTCCTATATCTATTATATCTTCCCAATTGCCCCCAATTTTAAATAAAGAAGTGAGACATGCAATTAATTGTTTGAGGAAGGGAAGGGCTCCGGCAAAGGATGGAGTGGTATTTGATTTATTAATTAAGGAAGGGGAGGAAAAAAAACAAACCTTTCTAAGATATTTACCCACCAAATTTATAAGATAGAAGTGTCGGGGGGGTGGGGGGAGGGAGTGAAAATATTAATTATTTATTAAAGAGGTTAAAAAAAAATTTGGGAGAATACACCCCCCCCCCCTTTTATCGTTTTATATAAATTTTTACCAAGATAATTACAACTCGTCTACAGAGAACTTTGGATTTCCACCAACCAAGAGAACAAGCTGGATTTAAAAGTGGTTTTAGTACAGTAGATCATATCCAGGTATTGAGAGAAGTCATAGAAAGGACAAATGAATATGAGTTGTCATTATGTTTTGGATTTGTAGATTATGAAAAGGCATTCGATTCTATACACATTTCTTCAGTGATTAAAGCATTGGATCATCAAGGTATAGATCCAGGATATTGTCATATTTTAAAGAATATTTATAAAAATGCAACAGCAACAATTAGATTACATAATGATACTGGAAAAATCAACAAAGGTGTAAGACAAGGTGACTCCATATCTCCAAAACTCTTTACAGCAGTCCTGCAAGAAGTATTTTGTGGATTAAAATGGGAAACTAAAGGAGTGAAAGTAAATGGAGAGTATTTAAGTCATTTAGATTTGCAGATGATGTAGTTGTTTTTGCAAATAATGCTTCAGAGCTGCAGGAAATATTGCAGGAGTTAGCAGATGAAAGTAGAAAAGTAGGACTAAAGATAAATGTTAAAAAGACTAAAGTAATGTTTAATCGATTTGCTCAAAATATGAAAATAAAGATTGATTATGAAGAATTAGAAGAAGTTAACAGTTACAAATACCTTGGTCAGATTATTATACAGATGGAAATATAATGGAGGAAATTAATCATAGAATTAAACTTGGTTGAAGTGCTTTTGGTAGAAATAACTTGATACTAAAAGGAAATATGCCTATGTGTTTGAAAAGGATGGTTTTTAACAAATGTGTTTTACCAGTTCTTACTTATGGATCTGAGACTTGGACACTTAATAGAAGAGCAATACAGAGACTTCAGACCACTCAAAAGAGTATGGAGAGATGTATGTTGGGAGAAACAAGAAGAGATCGAAAACGCAATGTATGGGTAAGACAACAAACAGGTGTTACTGACCTTATTGAAAAAAATAAAAGATTAAAATGGAGTTGGGCTGGACATATTGCTAGAAGAGATGATAATAGATGGACAATTGAAATTTTAAACTGGATTCCAAGAGATTGTAAAAGACCCAGAAAGAGACCACATGTGAGATGGATGGATGAAATAAGAAAATGTGCAGGGGTGTTGTGGAGAAGAGAAGCTAAAGATCGGAGAAGATGGATTAAACTTGGAGAGACCTTCATCCTGCAGTGGATTGATAGTGGTTGATGATGATGATGATGATAGAATGTTAAAATATCCTAATCAAATCGCGTCCAGACAATTATAAATAAAACATTATTATTCTCAGGTTTTTTTTCTTACAAAACAATACTAATTTATTGTGACTACATCTTTTAGATTAATTAATTAAAAGAAACTATATGCAATGTAAACAGGAATTTACAAGTTTATATAAGATTTTTTTATTTTTCTATTTCTTTTTAGACTAATACGTTAAATCTAATTTTGATTTTTTAAAAAAAAGTCAAAGTATTAAAATGTTTGATAAAGATTTAAAAGTTAATATTAAACGCAACTCATAATTAGATTATATATCTATAAAGAAACTAAGTAAGTCTAAGGATTAACATTAAATTAAATGAGATAAACCTAAGTAATAAATTGGATTAAAATAAGATGTATCTTTGATTACTGAAAATACTTTTATAATTATTGTGTGCTAATATTCATAGTATATACTTGTAAATACATATTTAAGTCATAACAATCTTTTGTTTTACTCTTAACCACACTATATGAATTGGTGCTATATCAAATTGTTCCTGTAATTATTCATTGATTGTTGATAAATGATTTTAAATGCATGTATACTTATTTTATTAATATAACTATTAAATATTTATTTCTAAATTTGTATGATTAAACTATATATATATATATATATATATATATAGTTTAATCATACAAATTTAGATGATTAAACTAGATAAACATATATATATAATCATAATTTTTTTAAGTATCTATAACTGGAAACCAAAAGTAACTTCTTCCCACTCTTCTGTTATAATGTCAAAAACTACAAAAAGATAGAATATTTCTGCATCTCTTTCATTTCCTTTACTTGTATGAAGTTCAAATAACGGAAATGAAAGATATGGGCTGTGATCCATGGATCTTGAATTTCAAAGGCTGTTAATTTATAACTGCACTATGACATGCAGGCTAATTGCAGAACCTAAACAGTAAACATATTATCTAGAACAATATACAAGAAAGTGTTATAAACACTGTGAGTAGAAACAATCAGGTTGATATATTAGTGACATATATTCTATTAAATTCTTCACAAATGCTAACAGTGAATGATTAAATTTAGTCATTTCATAATGCAGAAAAAAAGAAAAGATGATAATATTGGGCTTGTTAAAAATTTTCAAATTATCTAAACAATTCTGGTTAGTTATTTTATAACAATATTCTAACAATTACTATACATTACTTTTGTCAGTTGTGTGAATAGATATTCACTTTTATAATGCTTAGCTGATATTCTGTATGCTACATAATAATAAGTTCACTATCTAGTATAATTGCATGCATTTTTACAGTTATATTCATAATTAACAATGATAGATAAATAGTAATACTATTTACAGGTTTATTCTACTCATTAGTGGAATTATCATTCTGAAATGAAAGTAAATAAGAATGAGCTATTAATAAATTATATTTTTTTGTAATAAAAAAAAGAAAACATAACTTGAAATTAATATAGTGCATTAGTAAACATAAAAGGTAATATAATTTAGTTAGAAAATATATATGAAAAATAATATCTTTCAAAGAAACAATGAATAAAAACAAATAATATCAATAAATATGGTGAATAGTAACAATACAAAAAAAATAAATTAGTGGTGATAGCAAACACTAAATTAATTTCTTCATGAATTGATGATACTTATTGAAAACATGTGTTATTCAATCATTGTTTATTTGCTGAATAGATTACATTCAAGGTTTCAAACACTTATTAGGTCTATTTTTTTTGCCTCGTTTTCATAAGAGCCATTTGCCTTGACTATTGAAAAGTTTCTCTCTGAATATTGGCATTGATCACACTGTTTGTTTTTTCAATCATCATTTATTTATTGAGGGTATTATTTTTATGTTTGCTTTTTAAATAAATTGTATAACTTTCATGTTTTTAAACATGTATTATTATTGTTATTATTTATTTTAAGTTTTTTTAAGAAAATAAAATTTAAGTTATCAATTACTTTATTCTTATTTTCTTTGATTTGTTATGATGGATTCACCCATGGAAATAGTGCACACATGTGGAGAATAAAAACAACTCTGTTTTGTCATAATTAGCATCCATGCTAAAAATGTTTTAAGTGAAAAATTTTATATGCAATACTTTGTTGTTCATATATTTTAAATATTTCTCAATGTAGCAAAAAAATCAATTCACCTGAGTGTTTTTTTTTTTATATTTTAGTTTATTTTTGATATGTGAGATTGGTTCTGTAATGCTGTGCCCCATCATTCAATATTTATTTTCAATTTTATTTGTATAAGATTCCAGTTCTATTGTTGCGTATATTTCCAGATTAGTAATTTACTTTTATATTAAAGTACAACATTACATTCTTTAAAATAATTGCACATAGATTAATTAACAATTCATAAAAATAGCACAGTCCATTTTTATAGCAGGAGTGAATAAGACAGTTAAGATGGGTGATAAAAGTGAAAATATATCAAACATTCATTGGTTAATGAAAAAAATCTTTTAAAATTTCATATTTAAATGCATTTTCTTCTCAAATTAATAAAATGTAGATTATGAACGTTTAATCCAAAATGGTTTAAAACCAGAAAGTATCTGCCATTAGAGCTGCTACCAGACAACCTGCTTATAAACGAGAATAAAATAGGATTAACTCATTTTATTGTTTTTCTGGTTGAAATGAATATTTTAACATAAACATTTTGATTTGCAATTTCAGCTGAACTTAATTAGATTCATAAAGTGACTGCTTCGTTTTTCAGGTTTAATGTTTCAACTAAATTGTGTGTTAATAAATGAACTTAAAATGTTTTGATTTAGCGAAAGATGAATTATTACATTAATAAAACTCTTTAAACTTTAAATGTCAGGTGTCTTTAATCATTATTTGTTTTATAATACATTGTCACAAGTGATGCTTAGCTCAGAAAAATAAATATAATGAATTCATTATACATTAGTTATCTTTTTGAATTTTTGTAAAAGTCATTAATCAGCTTTAAATTGTTTAATAAGCATACCTGTGAGGTAATATATTCATTATTAGAATGATTATGTGTTTGCTTTCATATTATTTTTATTGAAAATCACTGTTAATGTTATTGTAAATTTTATGTATATTCATACATATATATTATATGACATTATATCTTAGCAATCAATCAATGATGATATTTTTACTGAAATACTGCCCAAAATATGCCATTTATAAACTACATATTATTTTCTCATATTTATTTAGTATTGGAAAATAATTTCCAATGTTATTCTAATGCAGGTTAGTATAGTAGGATTCATACTATAATTACAAATTTTCACATAAATGATGAGACGTTGTAAGTATAGCCAGTACTATTGAAGGTGCACCACATACATTTTTAAAGAGTGGCAAATAATATAAGTGAGATAATATTGAGGAAATAAAAGCATTTTCAAGGAAATCGATTTTTATTTCTTTCTTACATATCTGATCAGACTTTGGAATATCATTAATTTTATTATCAAACTGAACACTTCATTTATATATTAATTTATAACTAATTATTATATCTTCTCTACTTGAAATAGTGTCCAAAGTTTTTTTTCCTATATATAACAATAGTTCCTAAATTATAGTTAAAACATTTATACATCACATGACCACCATCTCTCATGCTTGTGTATAACTGTTGTTAAAACAGGCAAAACTTACTATATATATTGCCACACACAACAAGTAGAGTAATCAATGGATGTGTGTGGCAATATATATAGAGAGAGTTTTATCTGTTTTTTGAACAGTTATACACAAGCATAAGAGGTGGTGGCCATGTGATGTTTATTGGCTTAAAACCAATCCTTCCTAATAGGATAGTGATGGCTATGGTTATTAAAGAACCAAAGACACCAAAATGTATGGGTACTGAACTGGGTTCAGACCCATATGACTATACAGACTAATAGTCTTGGATTGAAAACATTAAGGTGTTTTCAGTTTGAGATTCATAGTTTTGTAGTTAAATGGAGATAAAAGGTGGTTGCTGGAGGGTTGCATTAGATCCTAAGATCTAGGTGCAGTGTTCTCAGATCCAAATGCTCCTCACTGACGAAGGCCATAAGCCAGAAACTAGTCTGGGGATATGGAATGAGTAGGGACTAGATGGGGATTTTATGCACAAGTCTTCTGGCATCCATTGATTACTCTAACTTGTTGTGTATGGCAATACATATAGTGAGTTTTGCCTGTTTTAACAACATTTATACATTATTGACTTTCAGCAACCACAAATCATTCCATTTCACCTTAAGTTTCCAAATCATATTAGGATGAAAAAATTAGATTCCTTAGTCACATCAGTGACTTTTAAGTTTTTTATCAGCAAAAATACAAGTTAGTTGATTTTACATAGTATTATAGTGAAAAAAAAAGTGTTTTATGAAGATATAATGGTCTAATAATTATTGAATAATATACTTTATTTCCATAATTATTAAGACTTACAACAACTTTAAGCATTCAAGTAAGTTGTTATGTTTAATCAAAAAAACATTATCAGGTGGCCGTATTTAGGAATACAGATTAAAAAATTCTAATATTCAAAACAAATTGCAGTTTTCACAAACATATAAAACTAAAAGAGTTGTTTAGTACAATAAAATAAGCAAAAATATACAAATCTAAAACTATGAGCACAATGCTAATGTTTTTAAATAAGATTTTAATAACATCGGCATTATTAATGTACACATTTTTCAAATGGTATTAATTTAAGGTGGCAAGATATTTATGGTATTACATGGATATAATTATTTAACAAGAAAGACATGAATGAGTATGTGCTTTTATAAAACATAAATGTACTTAATTAAAGCTATGCAATATAAACATACATTCGAAAAATAATAATGTATAGAACACAATATTTTCTGCTAATGATTTAAGTTTAAAATTGTTGCATAATAAACATATTAAGTATATATAGTTTTTTAGTAAGAAAATAAAGTCATACATCACACAATTTAACTTATTAAGTTTGTACTACAAAAATAACATAATGAGTATGCTAATAACTCTAAATAAGCTTTTCTAATAAATGCCACAAGAGAAAGCATTTAAAATTTCTATCTAGAATTATCCCTATCCTCCAATCCATTTTGAATAGGATATTCAGACACTAGATCTAAAATACAAGCTCATGTGCAACATTTATCTAATATTTAACTATTAAGTAGAAAATCTGAAATTTTTAGACATATATGTCTTCAAATCCAGATATCTAACTTAAATAACCATATGGGACTGAACTAAATTTAGATACACCATATATTAATAGCTTTAGCAATATAACATCACCAAAGCATCAAAAGCCAAACTATAATAGTAAGGAAATCAAGTCATACAACATGTGACTTAATTTAATAAGGTTGTATTTACAAATGTAATGTAATGAGCATGCTAATAGCTCTAAATAAGCTTTTTTGATAAATGCTGTAAGAAAAGATATTTAAAATCTTTATCTTTAATTATCCCTATCCCCAAACTGGTTTTGAGCTAGTGGCTCTTATCAGTGAGGCACTACCATATTCAGACACTAGATCTAAAATACAAAATTAAAGCCAACATTTGTCAAATGCTTAACTATTAAGTAAAAAAAAAACCTGAAATTTTCAAATATCTATGTCAAACATAAATAACTATATGGGACTGAACAAAATTCAGATACACCATATATTAATAGCCTTAGTAATATAACATCACCAAAGCCTCAAAAGCCAAACTATAATAGTATGGAAATCAAGTCATACAACACATGACAATTGAATAAGCTTGCATTTACAAATGTAATATAATGACCATGCTAATAACTTTAAACAAGGTTTTCTAATAAATGCCAGAAAAGAAAGCATTTAAAATCTCTATCTAGAAGTATCCCTTTTTCCCAACCCATTTTGAGCTAGTATATTCAACCTTTAGATCTAAAATACCAACTCAAGTGCAGTGTTTATCTAATACTTAACTATTAAGTAAAAAATATGAAATTTTCAGACATATATGTCTTCAAATTTAGCAATCTAACTTAAATAACCATATGGGACTGAACTAATTTCAGATACACCATATATTAATAGCTTTAACAATATAACATCATGAACCCCTGGAAAGGTAAAACTGTAAGGAAAAAAAAGTCACACATCATGTGACTTAACTTATTAAGCTTGTTCTACAAAAGTAATATAATCAGTGTGCTAATAGCTCTAAACAAGTTTTTTCAATAATTGCATTTATCAGAAAAGATTGTTTAGAACTATTAGTATACTCATTATATTACTTTTATAGTTCTTTAGTTACATAAACATAATTTATATAAATCTGGACTTGTTAAAATAAGTTTTGCATATGCAACAAAAAAATGTAAAAAAAAAAAACCTCATTGATATATTTATTAACATAGTACTCAGTTTTTTCTTGTAAACATATGATGTAATATATTATAAAAGTCAAGGAAGAGGTGGAGACTTACCGTATCTGCCATACAGGGTGCCACCAGGCTATTTGAACCTGGAAAATTTATATAGTAGGCAGATACGTACTGCTAAGATCCAAATTTACATATATATTTTATTATGACAGTCAGCCCCAGTCACTAGCTTGCGGAGCAGCAGAGATAATGTATACTTTCTTATTAAAATATATTTTCATTATAAAAAAAAAAATAAAAGAAGCCACTGCCAGTAATAACACACACAGACATTTATTAAACATATATAAAATTTAGCATTATTATTTTAGTATGTTTACTTTAATTTTTTTTTGCAGAACATTATAACTTTACTTTAGATTTTAATTTACAATTTAACTTTTTTTAGACATTTGCACAGATAAATTTAATATTTTATTAGTGTCAAGTATGGATAGACTACATAGATTGCATTTGAAAAGAAAATATATCTATCCCTTATTTAACCTTAGGCCAAAATTTCGCAGTCAAACCAACGCCAATCTATCCGATATATCGATGTATTCAATGCAGCATGAATACGGCAGCACAGTATCATACTGTCAGGAATGCACATCTGAACAGCATGGTTATAGAGAAGAAATTGTCTCTCATGCAGTACAGGAATGTTACATCTCTCTGGCGAGAAAAACAATAAAAAAACTCCATAGGAAGGGATTATGGTCCTTTTTTGCCATCTTGCTATCCCATTCCATATGCAAATAGGTGTCCAAAGAGCAGGAAATGCATCTGCTTCTGACGGTCAGTGAGAAATTTGACTTATTTTGCCCAAGTGCGGTGTATAATATAATCCTGTACATAGCAGATCTTCATCCTACATTTACTAATTACACCAATACATCCAATCCATTGACCCAAGTTAACTAGGAAACAAATAACCTAAGATTAACTCTCCCTTAATTAAACTAATATAACTTTACAAATCTATGCAGCTATTTATGCCCGACATAAAGTTAACATTTATTAAAAGTTGTTTAACAGAAAAAAAAATCATAATAAAAACTTAAAAAAAACAGAAAAAATAAATTAATGGCAATGATTTAAAAAAAAATACATTAAATAAAAAAAATTAATAATAATTTAGTTTGGTCAGATAGGAATTTCTATTGCTATAATTTAAATACTGGGAAAGTTTTATACTTAATGTTCATTAATTATCTAAAGTTCATACAGTTTTAAAATACTGGAAATTTTTTTTTTTTTTTTAGAATTAACGTTCATTAGTTATAGCGTTCTTAATGTTTTAAAAAGTCTGTAGTTTCTAATTGCTGGTAATTTGGAAGGTGTTAATTCCCACGATGTCCTGAGGAAATGGGTCTGCAGTTAGCTGTTGGTCCTTTATTGTAACTGGTATTTTATTGCCGGACCTGAGGTCCTATGGTCCACAATATAGGAAAATGATTGGGCATTTCTCTTTCTCTCTTTTTTTAAAAAAACTGAAGGAATTGAAAGTGCATCTTTCAATCCCTTCTCCTTCAATTCTCTCCAACTTAACACATATCACACCTCTCTCTATCACATCTCTTTTTTTCTAATTTATTTCCAACCCTTTCCTTTTATATTAAATTTTGGATCAAGTGGACATTGTGTCATGATGATGATGATCCTTTCACTGAGGTCCGTTTCCTGAGGGATTTCTTTCATTGGCTATTATGCTCCTATTGTTTTTCTCTCTTATCTGACCTTTACTTATAAATTTTGAGATGCCCAAGGGCTAATTTACTTTAACTAATTAAAATATTCATTTCCATTTTACACAATAGCATTAATTAAATTATATCCATTCTTAAAGATATATCTTTATCTTTAAATCTTTACTGAAAATTTAGTTTTAAAATACTTTTTTTTCTTTAATCAAGTTTTCTTTTAATAATTTTTTCATCTGTGCGATTTTATATATATAAAGTTTAGATGACTTTTAACTTTCAATTTTAATTTTTAAAAAAGAAGTTTTTATTTGCGAACTTTTATTTTTAATGTCTAATTTTTAAAATAAATAATGTAACGGCGAGTATGCCCGTTACATATCATAGGATTTATTTTCAGTTTTTTTAAAAAAATATCTTCATATTCTATAGCATGACACATAGTTAATTAGCAGTGATAAGCATTCAATTTTGTTAAGTATATGATTTAAGTAAGAAATTACAATTTAATACTCTGTGTATCTATGCTTTTCTTAGTATACATGTTGTATGTATTATTTATATTGAATTACATAAATATAGTAAATATTATTTTTTTAATTACTGGTACACCTTTTATTTAGGCAATATATAAAGTAATATAAAATTATAACTTGTCATTTACTACAATATTATATCATGTACTTATATATATATTGTGGAGTATCACACGACATATATTATAACAAAACAAATTCTAATATGTTTTGCAAAGTAATAAAAAAGGATATATATATATATATAGAACTATCTACCTAATTTTTAAAACGATATATATGACATCAATTATATGAAATAATTTTTAGAAGTTTGGCTTAGATAATTATATAATTTGTAGAAAAAAAAATCAATAAATAATCTTAGTTTTTCTAAATAGACTATATATGAAATATTAAACACCTTTTTTAAAAAATGTAAAATATAAAACAGTAAACTTTGATTTATAAATAATGGCAATTATTGTTAAAAGGAATAATCTACACTTATATTTTTGTACATTCTTAGGTCATGGTCCAATTGGAAAAAATAAAAAAAATTGTTTTAAATAAAGTTAATTTACATTATTATTATTTATTTTAGAAGAGAGAATAGTTGTTCTAAACCATTCTGATTTCCATTAATGATTTTTCATCCACACTTAAAAATTAATTGTCTAAGCACAAATTTAGTAAAATTTCACTGTAAATTAAACCATCAGAGTTTGTAGATTTAGAATAGTAATTCTAAAAATATAATAATAGTTTAGTAATATAATTATCAGATTTCAAACAAATTGTATATATTTTTAAATTTTCAGCATAATTCCATTTGGGAAGCACAAATGATTTTGGACATATTACATACTTCTTTTAGAATTTTATAACCTTCAACAACATTATATGATTAGCATAAAATACTTTTATTATTAAATTTCACATTATGGCAGTGGTAGTTTTCTTATTCACTAAACATAAAAGTAAAATAAATAAGAAATGCAAAGGTATAACTCTGGTCAATGTGATTCCATATTTAAACTTTTCTTATTTATATCTCCCAATTAATATTTATAAAAATTAATCATAAAGAACTTGTAATTATTTTTAACAATAACCTGCATGGTTTTGAGCAGTGATAGAATGGCATGTATTTATTATAATCAAAGCACTGCAGGATGACAATCTCTACAAGTTTAATCCAATTTCTCCAATCTTTAGCATTTCTTCTCCACATCATATAGTACACTTATGTGATCTCTTTCTAGGTTTTTGCAATCTCTTGGAATCCAGTTTAAGATTTAAACTGTTCATCTATTATCATCTTTTTCTAGCAATATGTCCAGCCCAACTCTATTTCAGTCTTTTAATTCTATCAATGTTGTCAATAACACCTGTTTCTTTTCAGACTTATGTATTCGACTTTTGACCTCTTCTTGTTACTCCTAACATATATTTCTAATCTTTCATTGAGTAGACTGAAATCTCTGTATTGATCTTCTTGTAATTATTCAAGACTCAGATACATAAGTAAGAACTGATAAAACACATTTATTAAAACTATATTTTTTAAACACATAGGCATTAATATTAAGTCATTTCTATTAAAAGATTTTCAGCTAACTTTAATTTTATGATTAATTTTATCCATTGTACTTCACATGTAGTAAGAATCTGATCAAGATATTCCTATTTGTTAATCTCTTCTAATTTCCTTCTTTTGAAAATCCATTCAACATTCTTTTATTTTTGTTAGCATTTACCTTTAGTCCTACATTTTTACTTTCATCTGGTAACTCTTGTAATATTTTCTGAAATTGTAAAGAATTATTTTCCAAAAATAATTATATTTAAATGAGTCAAAAATCTCCATTTATGTTCATATCCCTAATTTCTCATTTTAATTCACAAAATATTTCTTGCAAAATGACTGAAAATGTTTTTGAGTTGTGAAATCATCCTGTCTTATAAACTTCTCAATTGTAATCATCCTAGTAGTATTATGCAATGTATATGTTACTGATGCATTTTTATAAATATTCTTCAGGATGTGACATCCTTAGAAACATTTATAAAATCAAAATGCCTGTTCATAATCTTTAAATATAAAACATAATGACAATGCATATTCATTAGTACTTTCTATTTCTTTCAACCATTGGTTATGATCCACTATACTAAAACTATTTTAAAATTCAAATTGTTCTTTTGATTGCATAAAATTCAAAGTTCAGAGTAGAAAGCAATAATTATCTTGGTAAAAATTTTGTATAGAACTAATATGAGACTTATAGGTCTATAATTTCTACTTTTTTATTTATGTTTTTTAAATATTAATTTTAATACTGAATTCTCCCAATCATCTGGTACATGTTTATCAATTAGACATTTGATATATAACGTTGTTAAAATATTTCTTTCCTTCATCTGATTTTCTTAACATATTGATTTAATTTCATGATTACCTAGAGTGTTTTCCTTCTTTATAGATTTTAATTTCATGTCTCATGACTTCATTTTAAAAATCCTGGACAATTAAAAAGATATAATGATTTTAGAAGTTACTTTTTCTTGTTATTTATTGCTATATATAATTCTTGGTAGAATTCTTCTATTCATTTCATGATATCATCTCTCTTTTTAATAATAGTTTTATTTCTCTTTCTCGTTTTCTTATTGCAGAAAAAGTTAAATATTAAAATGTTATTTTATACTTTAAGAAACTTTTATTTCTTTCCATTGTTAATAATTCCCAATTATATTTTCATGTAGCATTATTAACTTTTTTTTGCAAAACATTCTAGATATTTAATCCTTCTTAATGCAATATTTTATACACATTCATATTCTTTCTTTTCTATATAAATGGTCTTATGTCAATAGAAATATTACTTTTCAATTGCTGTTTTTTTGTAGCAGCTATCTTTGTTATAGTTTTTAAAAGTGTATCATTTATATTCCTATTGATTTTTTTAAAAACCTGAAACATGTTAACATTTGAAAACAATTTGTAAGTTCTAACTTAAATTCATTGGAATCTTTTTGAAGGCTAGGAATATCAATTGTGAATACTGCTTTTCTTATAAATTTTTATCTCTCTAATTTTGCATTAACACATACCCTAAATGTCACTTATCAGTGATCAGTTCCTGTGTACAATTTACTAAAAACATATTGAAATAAATACTTTCTATTAGTCAAAAGTCCACTTGTAATCTACTTTTATTTGGATGCTTTCATGTCAATTTCCGTTTTTTTTTTCAAAGAAAGAATACATAATATACAATTTTTTTCTGCAAACTTTTAAGTATGTGTCCTCTCTCATTTCTATTACCACAATCAAATTTTCCCATAACATATTGATTTTTCAATTATTTATCAATTCTAGCATTAAAGTCTCCCCTGACAATTTAAAAAGGTTATATGATCTGATCAAAAGCATTTTGTCCTACCATATAAAAACTACTTCTTCATTACAATGAAAACTTGTTGGGACATGATAATGAATTACCAGCATTTAGTATCTATTATTAAGTTGCATAAATAAACTTGCCATTGCCTGATATGCCATTAATCTCCACAATGTTGTTCTTTCACTTTCTATTTATAATGAATCCTACTCAATTTGTACTTCCAATGTTTGTACCATTGCTGTATAATATATGTCCACTCTTTAAATCAATTTTAACTTCATAAAATCCAACAATGTTCCATTTAATTTGAAAGTGATTTGCAGTATAGGTATCTAAATTAAAGGTAAACATTGAATGGTAGCCAGTAGATTCCTAGCACCTTCTGTCTTCAACTATCAACCACATAAGTGTTTTTGGCTTGAAACTTTACAATCTCCTAAAATAAAGGCCATGATTTAATTTTGTTTGCCATGATTGTGAATATCTATTAAAAATATTCATTCACATACACACTTTTATTCCGTCTTAAAAAAACTCAACTGATATTTTAGTTAAGAGCAATCAGGCAAGTGAAAAAAAAAGACATGGTATTTCTTGATCCAAAACTCAGAGGTAAAAATTCAATAAACTTACCATACTCACTAAATTGTGTTGGTGAGAATCTCATCCATGTTTATATACTATATGAATAATAATATAGTAATAATAGCCACAATGGAAAAAACATATGGAGTGGATTTTAGCAAATTTACTCTGCTCAGTTTCTTTAAGGTTTAAAGAGGAATCAAATATCTTCTTTAAATTAATAGCAAATTCCTTTTAATGACCTGTTATGTATTGTTTAGGTGTTAACTATTTCATGTATTTATATTTATAAACCAATCTATCCTTGAACACTATTAGCTTTATTATTTAAGCAATACATTGTTTCAGTTCAGCTTAAATTTTAAATAACTATTTGTTAGTTTGCTTTCTAAACAGGTTATATTGGCCTGTTTTAGAAGTATATTTAAACTTCTCTCAATTAATAAATTTTAATATCTTTCAATCAAGTGTCAATCTTTAGGGTCTGTATAATCACCTTAGACCATAGATAAATGTGGTTATTCACCTTTATTATAAAAGGTTGCCTTGACAAAAACAGATTAAGATTCATGGTGTTGTATAATGATTGAAATGTTTACACACACACGGACATGCACACCCTTATATATAATATAAACTAATAACCAATTGTACATATGTGTGGGAGATGGTCATTTGGCTCAATTTATGAATGCTGGTTCAGCACAATATATGTATATTGGATATCATTTATAAATTTTACATGTATGTGGTCATGTGTATGAGATGTATAGGATGAAGTGGATGTGTCTGGACAGCTTGAAATTTTAAGTTCAAGTCCCTTATAATATATATATATATATATAACCATTATCAATCCACTGCAGGATGGGGGTCTCTCCAAGTTCAATCCATCTTTTATGATCTTTAGCTTCTCTTCTCCACATCACCCCTGTACACTTTCTTATTTCATCTATACATCTCACATGTGGTTTCTTTCTGGGTCTTTTACAATCTCTTAAAATCCAGTTTAAGATTTCAATTGTCCATCTATTATCATCTATTCTAGCAATATGTCCAGAACAACTCCACTTCAGTCTTTTAATTTTTTCAATAAGGTCAGTAACATTTGTTTATTCTCTTATCCATATATTGCATTTTTGATATCTTCTTGTCACTGCCAACATGCATCTCTCCATACTTGCTCTTCTATTAAGTGTCCAAGTCTCAGATCCATAAGTAAGAACTGATAAAACACATTTATTAAAAACCTTTCTTTTCAAACACATTGGCATATTTTCTTTTAGTATCAAGTTATTTCTATAAAAAGTGACCCAACCAAGTTTAATTCTACGATTAATTTGATCCATTATGTTTCCATTTGTATTAATAATCTGAACAAGATATTTGCAGCTATTAACTTCATTTAACTCATCAAAATCAATCTTTATTTTCATATTTTGAAAAAAATCCATTAAACATTACTTTAGTCTTTTTAACATTTATCTTTAATCCTACTTACTTTCATCTGATAACTCCTGCAACATTTCCTGCAGCTCTAAAGCATTATTTTCAAAAACAACTACATCATATGCAAAATCTAAATGACTTAAATAATCACCATTTACTATCACTCCTTTAACTTCCCATTTTAATCCACAAAATACTTCTTGTAGCACTGCTGTAAAAAGTTTTGGATATATGGAGACACCCAATCTTACACCTTGTCAATTATGACTTTCCTAGTATCATTATGTAAACTAATTGTTGCTGTTGCATTTTTATAAATATTCTTTGAAATATGACAACATCCTGGATCTATACCTTGACAATCCAATATTTTAGTCACTAAAGAAATGTTTATAGAATCAAATGCCTTTTTATAATCTACAGATCCAAAACATAATGGCAACTTATGTTCATTTGTTTTTCTATATTTTCTCTCAAAACCTGGATATGATCTACTGTACTAAAACCACTTTTACACCCAGCTTATTCTCTTTGGTTGGTGGAAATATAATTTTCTCTGTAGATAAGTTGTAATTATCTTGATAAAAATTTTGTATAAAACTGATAAAAGAGTGATAGGTCTGTAATTTCTAATATCTTCTTTATTATCTTTTTAAATATGAATATTAATACTGCATTCTTCCTATCATCTGGTACATTTTTATCATTTAGACATTTGGTATATAACTTTGCTAGAAAAAATTCTATTTCTTCACCTGGTTCTTTTAATATATCAATCATTTATAATTCCATCATTACCTGGAGACTTTCCTTTCTTCATAAATTTAATTGCATGTCTCACTTCTTCATTTAAAATTCTGGGAAATTTAGAAAATATAATAGATATAGAAGGTACTTGTTCTTGATTACTATATTATTCTTGATAGAAGTCTTCTACCCATTTCATGATGTCATCTCTCTTTTTAGTTATATTCCATCTTTTTTCTTATTGCCAATTTAATTTTCCCATCAATACCAAAATGTTGTTTTCTACTCTTAAGACTTTTATTCTCTTATACAGGTTTTTTTTGCTGGTTCACAGTTATACTTTTTTATTTCATTTTCAACTCTTTTTCCACAACGTTTTACAAAATTCGACATACTCAATCCTTTTTAATGCATCATTTTTGTATATTTCCATATTCCTTATTTTTTTCATAAATTCTCTAGTCCGAGTAAAAAGTTTATTGGTCAATTGCTTCTTTTTTCTACCAGCTATCTTTGTTGCAGTTTTTAAAAGTGTATCTGTTATTTTCATATTAATTTCATTCAAATCTAAATCATGTTCAAAATCTACTAATATTTGAAAATGATTTGTAAGTTCTAATTCAAATTCATTAGAATGTTTCTGAAGATTAGGAATATCATCTGTAAATATTGTTTTTCTTAATAATTTTTGTCTCTCTAGTTTTGCATTAACATGTATCTTACAATGTTACTAATAAATGATCACTTCCTGTGTTAAATTTGTTAAGAACATTACAATCTTGAAATAAATATTGTAAGTTAGTCAAAATATAATCCAATTCTGCTCAATACCATCGTTTGGATGCTTTCATGTTTATTTCCTAAGATTCTTGTAAAAAAAAAGATTTTATAATATAAAGTCTTTCTTTTTCTGCAAACTTTACATGTCTATATCCTCTTTCATTTCTATTACCATAACCAAAATTGTCTACAGCAACAATTTTAAAATGTTATTTACTTTGATTAAAAGCCTTTTGAACATCCATATAAAAATCTTCTACTACTTCATTATTTTGAGAAGTTGTTGGGGCATAAAGCTGAATTATCTGTATTTGATATCTGCTATTAAGTTGTATAACTAAATGTGCCACTCTTTCCAATACACCATCAATCTTCATAATGTTGTTCTTCCACTTATTATTTATAATGAATCCTACTTTACTTGTATATCCAATAATTGTGCCTTTATAGTAAAGTATATGCCCACTTCTTAAATTAATTGTGTCTTCACCTTTTCTTCTAATTTCACAAAGTCCAATAATGTCCCATTTAATACAAGACAGTTCTTCTAATTCTTGAAATCTTCCTTCACTTGAAAGTAATCTGCAGTTGTAAGTATCTAAATAAAAAGTCATCATCAAATGGCAGCCTGGGTTTACAATAAAGGATTTTAAGCATTCTCTACCTTTGGCCACCAACCACTGCCTTGGTTGGTGACTTTACAGACTTCTAGGAATAAGGTACATTATTTATTTTTTTCTGTCATGATTGTATATATCTATTGGAAAAATATTTATCATTTACACATACATTCATTCTACCTTATCATGCAAGTGAGAAGAAACATCATGGTATTTCTTGATCTTATACTCGGAGGTAAAAAACCAATAAACTCACTATGTTGGCTAATGCATGTAGGTGAGCAGACCATCCCTGTTTGTATACCATATAAATAATCAGAATTGGAATTTTTAGATTTAACTTAAAATAAAAGCATGAAATGTTCAGAAATTAATTAAGTCAATCCCTATTTTTTATAACAAGGGATTGACTTAATTAATTTCTGAATACCCCATGCTTTTATTTTGAGTTAAATCTAAAAACTCCATTTGTATTAAAATACTTTATTTCTTTTTAGTGCACAGTCAATAAAAGCATTTAATATAAAAAATATCTCTATTATTTTGTAATGCACTCATATTTCTTAAAAATGGAAACTAATAAAAATTTAATAAAGCATAATCTGTTGATAATATTACTAAGTTAACTTTAATGAATATACTCAATGAAAAGATTTATTTATTCTAACATATTTATCAACTAAAAATAACATCAAGTTTATGATGGATCTATTATGAAATTAACCTATGAATATTTATTAAAATGAAGCATCTCAAAATAAATTTTCTTTTGCTTTTTATATGTAAAGTTAAATAATATCTCATTAAATTAGATCACATCGTTAACTATTCAAGTAATTTAATTCAATTGCTATAATTGTTGGTTTTTTCTTTTAATTTACATAGTGTAGAGTTTATATAGGAAGTATTAGCTCTAAGTCCCATATTAATTATTGCAATAAAGTGCTCAGCCTCTTATTAGACTTAAATACTAATTATTGCATAAAACTTACTCATGCGCAACAGTATCAGTTTTAATTTTTGACAAACTTAAAAGGCACTCTCTTTTTCTTTGAGCCCTGACTCAATTTTTACAGTAATTGTTTATGTTACTTTCAATATGTGAGCTAACATAACATCTCAAAGGTTTTAATTTATATTTTTTTATATCCAAGTATTTATTCATAACTTTCACACATTAAAGCAACATATGAGATATAATTCTTGGTAAAATGTAATTATTTTTTTTATAGATTTAGATTTTAATTTAAATTTTCCTGAGGTGATTTAGTTAATTTGCCTGATTAATTTCATACTTTTGAAATTTTTTTCAAAGTATTCATTACCCAAAATTGTTTTGCATCAATTACTAATAGTATGATCTTTATTTAGCAGCCAATAATTTTTTCATTATTATTTTGTATTACTATAATTGAATATAATCACACGCAGATTAGTACAGTGGAAAAAAACAATATATTTAAGTTTTATAAGTGCTTGAATTGATGCTTATATAAGTAAAATAAAAAAAAAAAACCATAATCAGTGTGATTAAATGAATGGTACTACTGTCTTAAATCTGTATTCTGAGGATTCTAGTTTTATGCAATCTTGATTAAAATAGTCTCATTTATATATACACATGTCTATCCTTTATACTGGTGATGAAGTGATCTTTATTTTTTATCCACAGTTACATATTATTTCATGATCATTAAAACATAACTGGACATCAATTTGTCATCAAACTATTAGTATAATATTAGATAAGGAAATATTTTCATAATTAACACTCAATCTAATTACCAAGAGAGAGATAATTAGTCATATTTCACAAACAAATAACATAAATAAATAAATAGTTAAGTTATTTGTAATATCAAACAAAGAAGCCCTCTGAATTAATGAGTAATTAAAATGTAACTACAATAAAGACACAACCAGGATCAAATTACAAACATTCTGTCTAAATTACATTTAAAATCTCCATATTTGACTTTCAATTACTAACTCTCTTTTTTGTTTTAATGAATAAAATTAATTTTTTTAATGATGCGAATGTTTAAACATAAATCTTAATCATCTGATGTCATTAAATTCCACTGACAAAATATTTAACCCTATGATGAATAAATAATAATCACTATGTTGTTTTTGTCCAGAAACCATTAAGTTGCTGATAATACTAAACCTTTCTCAGTTAATAATCTATCTTTGTTTCACTCAAACAATAAAGAAAATGATCTAGTGTTAAAAATAAGTTACCACTTGGCTTAAAACTATATTAGTTTGATATTTGAATCATGGAGAATTTAGAAAGCATTGTTATGATGCAAGCATATATTAAAATAAAAGTCAAGCTTAAAAGTCTTTGAAAATTCTTTTATTTTACAGCTAATAAAATTGTTAAAAAAATACAAGTGATAAAATAATTTAAAGGTTACAATTTTCAAGAATTAGGCTTATGTAACAATGTTATTTATAATTCAAAGACCAAATCGAATGCTGATAATGATTAGTATGAATCTGGGAGAAAATTCATTTCTTCTTTGGACCAAATAAATAAACTTATAGATTGTTTTCTAAGAACAATAATTATTTTGAAGAGATATGAATATTAAACTGTCTTATTTTTACATAAACTTGAATATATAATTTTCATGTATGCAATCTTTTTTTTTTTTTTACTAGAAAACTATATAAACAAAAAATTTAGTAATAATAATTTCCACTACACATTTTGTTATTATTTTTGCAATCAAGTAAACATAATGATGATTACATATTAAAATACAGAATTATTTTACAAAAAATTATAGATAAAAATAATTAAACTATTCTTAATGTTGAAAAGTCTGCAGAAGTTTGATCTGCAAGAAGACCGTTTGATTTTTCTTGACAACTTTAAAAAACTGTTCAAGGCAAATTTCTAATGTGTATTTCATATATTCTAATTACTGTAATTGTTATTACTATATAAATATTTATATGGTAAATGAATATAGATGAATTTATCTCCAACATTCATCAGGAAACATGATCAATTTACTGACTTTATTAATCTCTGAATTAAAAATCATTGGATCAGATAATTGATAGTTGTTAGTTGAAATATCAATTGAATATTTTTAAAGGCAGCACTGATTTGTGTGTTAATGATCTTTTGTCTTTATAGATATTTACAAACACATTAAACAAACTAAATTATAGCTATTATTTCCAGAAGTCTATAGAATTTTCAGCCATCCCAGATTTGATAGCTACAAAAGATGTTAAAAAGTTATTGACTGCAATCCCAGATAACATAAGATGTTGATCTTTTATTTAATTATGTACAAATGCAGATTTCCTTCAAATGAAGGTAGGCTACATGTAATGAAAGAAAAAGTAATTAATATTAAATGATGTAATGTTGTATTTTGGAAAGTTATAAAAACCACCATTTTTTATTCTTGCTTATAACTGTTATTAAAACAGGCAAAACTCTCTATATGTATTGCCACTCAGTGCAAGACAGAGTAATCAATGGATGCCAGAAGGCTTGTGCATAAAATCCCCATCTAGTGTATACTCATTCAATATCCCCAGACTAGTTTCTGGCCTGTGGTCTTTGTCAGCCTTTACTCTGGCTTGCACTGAGTGGCAATACCTATAGAGAGTTTTGCCTGTTTTAACAAAGTTCTAAAAAAAAGGTAAAAGGACAATTGATTTGAAGAATGGTAATATATTTGATTATAAAAACAAAAGTATTAAAAAGTCAAATGAAGTAGAATTTTTTTATAAATTAAAAAATGGGGGAAAACACTGTGGAGATTGTTGATATAATATTAAATTATTCAACATAATGGAAGATACTAAAAACAAATAATTCAGGTTTATGCCCAACAAGTTATCATTATGATAAAGAAAAATAGGATTTTTATATAGCTGTATAAAATACTTTTAATCAGTTAATCAGATCAATAAACATTTTAAAATTGCCATATAAGACTAAAATACATTTATAAATGAAAGCGTTGTAGATAAACTTGTCTATTTTGACAAATACAAGAATAGTAACAAGATTGTCAAATTTGAAAAAAAAAAAATCCCTCTACATTAAAAATTATTTCTTGGAGATAAACATTAAACAAACACACAAAAATGCAAATAAAAACGAATAGGATTACACATTGACTAACAAAAAATATATATTTAAAATTGTAATGTTCTTAATAGATTCAAAACAAGAGGTGCTTGTCAATAATAGGGATGTAAAACATATCCACTTCATATGTGCTTGTTGTTGCATCTGTTATTATTATGTGATTATTTATATAGTATATGAACATGGATGGGCTACTCACAACATGAACTCACCAGTATGGTGAGTTTATTGGCTTTTTGTCTCTAAGTTGAAGATCAAGAACACCATAGTCTTTCTCCTCAGTTTCCTGATAGCTCTTAACAGAAATATCAGTTGAATTTTCTTGAAGCAGAATGAAAGTGTGTATGAAAGTAAAAAATAAATAAATTAAAAGATGAAAATAAAGATTGATAATGATGAGTTAGAAGAAGTTAACAACTACAAATACTTTGATCAGATTATTACAACATATGGAAATATAATGGATGAAATTAATTATAGAATTAAACTTGGTTGGATGGCTTTTGGTAGATATAACTTAATATTAAAAGGAAATATGTCTATGTGTTTGAAAAATAAAAGTTTTTAATAGATGTGTTTTACCAGTTCTTACTTATGGATATGAGACTTGGTTACTTAGAAAAAGGGCAATACAAAGATTTTAGACCATTTAAAGAAGTATGTAGAGGTATATGCTACTAATAACAAGAATGATTGGAAATTATATACATGGGCAAAAGAAGAAGCAGATATTACTGATATCATTGAAAGAATTAAAAAACTGAAGTGAAGTTGACTAGTCATCTTGCTAGAAGAAATGATAATAGGTGGATAGTTGAAATAATAAACTAGATTAAGAGATTATAAAAGATCCATAAATAAACCATATGTGAGATGAAAAAATGAAATAAGAAAGTGTGTGAGGGTAAGTGGAGATAAGATGCTAATCATCAGTGATGGTGGATTGAATTTGGAGAGACCTTCATTCTGCAGTGGAGTGATAATGGTTGACAATTGTGGTGATAAAACATATATTAATGTAAAGTAAGAGAGATAAAAACTATGAAAATTAATATTTAACATTACTAATCTTTAGAAATACTAAACATGCTTAAATTAAAATATGCAAATCACTTTAAAAAAGTGACAGAATATGAAGAAGGTTTAATTCTGAAATGAGATTAACAAGATAATTGATATTACATAAAAAATTGCAACAATGATAGCTAGTTTTAAACAATGGCCATTCAACAATAAATTTTCAAGCAAGATAAAAGAATGTATGAAAAAAAAGGAATATATAAATATTTAATATAAATCAATTAAGAAAAAATGAATATTTGGAGTTCTGTAAAATGGTACAAAATAGAGATAATAATGATATTAAAAAATATAACTGTGAATTGGGCATTGATCCATTGAACATTTTCTCTAGAAATAATAATATTGGAAATGCCCCATAATATATTAACAGACAGTGATTAAGAGAATATCGTGTATAGTTACAATATTATTACTTAGTAAAATCGGATTTTGTTGTGAAGATAATAATTTAGATGTATTGGATCAAACTATAATTCAACCCACAATTTATATATATATATATATATATATAATAATATATATATATATATATATATATATATATATATATATAAAAAATTAAGAGCATGCTAATGAGCTCTAAACAAGCCTTTTTTATTTATGATAAATGCTACTACAAGAGAAACAGGTCTGGGGATGGGGACAATCCAAGATAAAAATGATTTGAATGCCTTCTCTTGTAGTAACATTTATCATAAATAAAAAAAAAGCTTGTTTAGAGCTCATTAGCATGCTCTTAATTTTTCATATTTGTAAGTGCAAGCTATATATATTATAAGCCATGTGACATCTGACTTTTTATTATTACTATATATATATATATATATATTCTCATATTCATAATATATACATTATCAATAATTTACATTTAGACATAATGATTATCACTCCTTATTAAATTTAAATTTGTTAGATAGTAAGCCATCATCTAACACAAAAACTCAAATTCTCATTAGATGAACCAGAGGTTTGTACAAAATGCAATTGTTTTTTTAAAATGCAAAAAAAATAAAATAAATAATTGCATATCTTTATTGTTTAAAGGAGGTTTAAAGTGTTGACTGCTTTCATGTATTTATATATGTACACAAACACACACACACACACACATATATATATATATATATACTATTATTATTCACTGTCTGTATTTTTAAAGCAATATACGTAATTATATAACTGAATATTTGTAAATACAGTAACTAAATAATTAAAATTTTTTATCCACTTAGGAGCACTTTTGATTATCCCAGTAATCTTTGTCAACTAAAGATTTGAAAGGCTAACTTTCCTACATTTTCATGATCTTAAGGTTTGCTGCTTGCCTATTAATTAAGTCATGTTTATATTTGTATATTAGCATAGTTTCCTTTATTTTTCTTTTATTGTTATTTTTTTCAATTTGCAATATTTTTACATTATTAAAATTGAAGTTAAAACCGTAAATACATGATTTATTATGGTTGTAAAAAACAGATGCTGAAATATTATTATCTACTATGCAATTTTGTTTCGATTTCTGAACTCATTTTAATAATAGCAAGTGTTCTTTATTCCAACATACATCTAGATTCACCTGTATATCCACTGCCACATCTACATATCCATTTATAAATGACACAATTTTTATTTATAAATGAGGTTTTATCTTTGGAGTTATTTATTAATGTGTTTAATGTAGAAGGTGTGTAAAATGCAATATCCCATATACCTTTATAATTTTTTTTTATAAAATTTACTTGATCATTTGAAATATATGTGATTGATATCCATATTTTTTTATTAGCATGAGAATCAATATTATTATTAAATTTTTTATTTTTATATTTTTTATTAAAATCTCTAATAACATTATA